>APFE031072024.1:81718-157426 GCA_000404065.3 Pinus taeda
GGGGGCTTTGTTTTTTTTTTAGTCACTGAAGCTTTGGGTTGCATGCTTGCTTGAGAAAGCTCTTTTTCTCCCTACAAAACAAAAAATACAAAACCCAACACGAACATACAAAAAAAACAAACCTTACGGCTTAAATTTAGCTTTACCCAGAAACTAAATATTTTTCTCAATGTTTCTGATTTTCCGAGATCACACTAAGGTGTAGCGGAAAAGAGCATACGCATGAGAAAAATCCTTCCTCTCTATTTCTGATTTGCCCAGATCGCACAGAGTCGCAGGGCAAAGAGCATACATAGAAATGAAAGGTATAGATCCGGTAATAAAAATGAAGTTAAATAAACCGAAATAATAAACAGAGAGAAAAATAACTAGAAACTGCAAATAAACACTGTATACCTCCAGATCTAAAAAATGACGTAGCTAGGGCTACTAGAAACCTTTTCGCGTGAAATGAAAGGGGTTCCTCACTGGAACAGATGCTCCTAACACAACAGAGCAGTCATCTCGGCCCGAAAGCAGTCAGAAACAGTAGATCTAGGAAACGACAGCCGCATGCAGTTCTACCGGCTTCAGATTTGGATCACCAACGGACGCGGCCCTCAAATAGCTCTGATACCATGTAGGAATTACAGGGTAAGTTCCTCAGAAAGAACACCAGAAGGACACCGCTCACAAACAGATCACAGATCAATACACCAGTATTTTGACGTGGTTAAAACCCTCAGAGAGGGAAACAGTCCACGGCCTGCGCCAACGTGGCTACTACAGGCAATTTATTAATAAAAGAATGAAAATTACATAAGCTTCTCTCATGCACGGTGAACCTACAAATGACCCTCCATGCGCTTTAAATAGAATTCATGGACCAATCGGGTGTCAAGCCACGGATCAAGTGTCGGTAATACCGAGGAGAGAATGAACCGTCGGATCACTAGATATCGTGACCGTCGAATTGTAAGTTACAAATGTACATAGTAAAGAAACATACTTTACCTAACTCTATACTAGACCAAGTTATACTTAACTATTTCCTATGTGTCGGAATATCCTAACACCATATTTGTTCCCTTGAGAAATTGGCATAAATGAGTATAAAGATATACATTGAGATTTGGAGATATATAAAATTTTAATAAAAAATACACTAAAATACTTAAATTTAATATATCAATTATTATTTGCTTAACTATGAAAACCAAAGTACAATTTTTTCAATTTGAAAATTCTATCGGCCTCTTTTTGCACCTTTTGGAGTAATTGCTAGTTTTAACGTTCCGAACTTTCTCATCCTCATAAAAGATAAAGAGGGACCACTTGGTTGCGTGTCAATGACCTAATGGAACAAGATTTTCTGTAGGGGAGCAAATATGACCCAACCATTTCGTAGGGATCCTTTTCATTTTCTACAAAGTTGCATAGCCACAATACACTACAACAAATAACAATATCTAATTTATGGTGGGTGATAACAAAATATTCGTTGAATCCTATTCCATCCGTGATTATAACAAATATTTTTCTATAAATATTACTCTTTCAAGTTTGAATTGTTGCAAGGTAGATATCTTGGATTTTCAGTGTTGTGATTAAAATAAAAGATAATAAATAAATTTAATTTAAAAGGAAAAATCTATCTCCAAATCACACCTAAAGTGAACATTGTCAATTGAGAAAAAGGCCGAAAATATTGCAAATAGTTCACTAGTATATAATTTAAATATTGACCGTTACAAGGATTTTGTTGGCTGAAATCATCTCGAGATCTATACGGAAAATTAATTTCACGTATTCTAACGATGTTGCAAATTTGTTCGAAATATAATGGAAATTCTGGCAACATTTTGGTAAACATCTCGCAAAATTTTTAGAAATCCCTGTTACAACTGTCAAGGTTCAAAATTTTGGGTGTCTAAGGGTTTTTTATGGTGTTGAATCCATTTCCACCATCAAAAATAAGATTCAAGCACTCCAACCATCATATTTTTTAGGAAACAAATGGTCGGATTTCGACAAGTTTTGGCTCTCTGGGAAAATTTTCCGCCTCGGTAGGCAATGCCATTTATTTCCACCTCTACATAGACCCTGGCATCACGGTGAAATCACATTTTTCACCATAGATTTTTTACTAATAATAGAAATGTTAATCATTAAAGTTGGGGTTACTTTAAATACAATTAAATTAGCGGGTCAAAAATTATCAAATGCACATGCTATTTAAACATAGTTAAATATGTCATGTCTCACAAGTTTGCTTGTGATACCATGGGGATGGTGAGTGTGGAGTAGGTAAATCTTCTCTACGAACAGAGATGATCCCTCTAGCCCAAGAGTGGGTCCGCTGCAAACAAAGAAATCTAATGTAAACTTCCTTAGATTAGAAATAAGAGGGCATACCTCTTATAATGCTAATCCACTTGATGATGATCTTTCTTCCTTGCTCCAACTTCCTTTTGTTCTTTTCACTCAAATACCTGAAACAAACATGCAACAGACAACAACAAACGTGATAACATAAAATCGAACTAAATCTACTTAAAAGGTCAAGGAGTTTTAAGATATGAAATGCAATATAACACACGATATAGGAAATAAACCATTAGTTGTATTAATATGAACTTCAAAGAGAAATACAACCGGAGCCTTGATGTTAAGGGTTCCATTTGGCATGTCCGGGTTCCAACACCACTATAAGCTTCTCATGATTCACCCTCAAAACAATGGAAGTTCAAGGCATATTTCCTTTTACTCCAAACCAAACACTATAAGCTAATTCTCCCTTCACACATAAACTAGAAGGCTAAGTTTGTCAAGATGGCTATTAGGATTTGCAAATAATTCTAGCCAATTCATTAGCTAGCTGAGGGTCTGAAATGAGGAGTTTATATAGCTTTGAAGGAGGGGAATGGATCCTCTTATGATGGGAGAGGCCTTAATCTCTTTGGTTTGTTCCATTTCAATAGGGGAAAGGAGCCCAAATAGACTCTCTCAGCTCTTTCTTGCTCAACCATTCACCAGACTTCCGTTCACAAAGCTTCTAGACCTGGAAGCTTCGACTCCATTTTTAAAAACTTGCCAAACGAGGATCAACGCGGGGGATGAATGGCTCACTTGTGCCGTTCAGCACTAGTCCTAGTTTTAAACTTTGCAAATTGGCGTAGGGAAGGAACTGAGCACTAACGATGGTCTTGAAAACTGAGCTTGAAGGAAGATTCTTGGGAAATGATGTACGAGGGAAATGTTCTGCAAATGAAGAAGGATGTAGGGACATGTTTTTCATGGCAGGTAAACATATGAGGGTCACTGTAGAGGTCCTCCAGGATCGAGGAATGGGGAGTACAGGGACAATGACAAAAATTTGTGTAACAGATGCCCCCTAAAGCATGAAGGTCAAACAAAAGTGAGGGGTGAAATGCTTTATAAGTAGATGCATAGAAATGGAGACCCCCATCGGAAAAAATGCAAGCAAGCATAGATACATATACATCGCTGAAATCTATGATACATGAATTGTGGTATGGAAACAAACATGCAAAGAAGATCATGTAAATGGATCCAAGGTATGGGCGCAACCATCCAATAAGAAGGATCATATCAAACCCAAGGTATGGTCGGATCCATCCAATAACGAGAAGGATCAGATATAACATACTCATGGTATGGTCACAACCATCCATATGAAAGATACATGTATGTAAGCATGATCATGTCACATTAGTCTGTAACCTGGACTTGTGTAATCTGAGTCCAAGGTCTTGCACTCCAACACAACTCAATCAATGTACAAATTCTAGCATGCGAATAGATGTGTTGACATCGAATATGATAGAAAATCACTTGATTACCAGTGAATGATGTGAACTGTTAACAAATGTGAGAGAAACCACCAATAATGACAATGGATCTCAAGGTACCAGCAACACAATTCATAGAGTGTGAATAAGGAACTAAAGTCGAACACCCATGAAGTCACTCAATCCAAATCCAATGATGAGGACTTGCCATCGAGTGTGAAGAACATGCCATTAGGGCATGCAAGCTCTAAGGCACTGGAAGGGAGTCTCTCGACCAACTTCCCAGATAATGAGCTAAAGTCGACAAGAAGTGACCTCGTTGAAGGAGGGCCATGATGTATCCCACATCATCGACACGAGACAAGGGATGCAATGATTATGAGATGATACAGAGAATCAGGAATGAGTGTAAATTGCAGAAGGATTAACTCTTGAACATGTCAACGACACGACTCTGGAGTTTGTCAGTGTTTGGATCCATAGGATCGAAGGTCATGATGACGTGGCAGAGATCAAATGGAAATGCAAAAATGGCGGCCCAAACCTGGGAAGGTCAATGATGAAGTGGGGATATCCCAACACAACACGAAGCGGAAGAGTGTCATGTTCAAGAGTGAAAATTTGCCGACACGATTGATAAAAATTTCCCATTTCCCCTCACCATTTCTGACAGGTACCCCAATTATTTTTTATCGCAATCTTGAAGGGGATAGAATATGCTTGTAGTGTAAGTCCATCCTTCGGATGAATTCAACCTAGTAATATTAATGAGCCCTAGGAAGGAGAAGCTCATGTTCATCATGGTGACAAATCCGATGTCATTTAAAGTTTAACGAGTTCGACAAAGGGAAAACTCGGTACATTTTTCATGTTTAGAGAGTTTGAAAAATACATGGAAAATAAAACTCAAAAGGTACCTTTTCATAAAGTTGTCTCTTGAGCTCGAAAAGGTAGAAAACAATACTCGAAAGAACCTCTTGACCATTCTTACACAACATTTTGTCACTGTCTCTGTACTCCCTGTTCCTTGATCCTAGAGGATGTTTACAGTGAACTCTACATGCTTTCCCTTCATGAAGAAACTCCCATTGTGTCCCTCTTCATGAGTAGAACAATTCACTTTTGCACCATTTCCCAAAAATCTTTTGTTTTTCCTAGTTTACAAGACTAATGCTAATGACCCTTCTCCTCCTCATGCTGATATGTAGGGATTAACACTATCCCTAGTGCCGAACGGAGCGACTAAGCTTTGTTCTAGTCGTGTTGATCCTCTTATGGAAATTCTTTTAAATAATATGTCGAAGCTTCCAGCTCTAGAAGCTTCGTAACAGAAGTCTAGTAAATGGTTTCGTCGGATGGGGTCGCGAATGTCAGTTTGGGCTCCTTTCCCCGATAAGGATGGAACTACATCAAGAAATAAGACCTTATCCCATGAGAAGAGGATCCATCTCCCATCCATTCATGTTATATAAACCTCCATTTTTCCCAAGCACAAGCTAGTGTTAATGTTGGTGTGTTAGTGCTAATTAAGTTTGGAGTACACAACAAGCTATTCATAGTTGTATCTCTCTAGTTGTGTGAGGGAGAAGTGTGAATTTGGTTTAGTGTGAAGCCTAAAGAGCAGAGTCTTAAAACTATTATTGTTGAGGCCATCATGGAGTGCTAAAGGAAGTGTGTGGGAACCTGGTTTTGTCGGATGAGAACAACAACGTCAAACAATGGTTTTAATCTCTTCTTGATTTAATATATATGCAACTATCGATTGATTTCCTACATAATGTGTCATATTACATGTTTATGGCTTAATGTTTCTTGACTTGTTAAGTAGGTTGAATTACAATTTGTCTATTATCACAGTTGTTGTCTGTTGTTGTTTGCTTTTTTCAAGTGTTCGAAGAAGGAAATGAGAGAAAGTTGGAGCAAGCAAGCAAGGTTGTCATCAAACATTATAAGTGTACTAAGAGGTAGGAGGTAGGCCCTCTTAATTGGTTCTAACCTAAGGAAATCTTCCATAGAATGTATCGGTTGTGGCTAGACCCATTATCGGGCTAGAGGAATTTTTTGTGTCCACACATAATTTTACTTCATCACAAATTGGTGACTTCACTGGGGATCCAATCCTTCTGTTTGTTTGCTTGGGATTTCATGGTTTTGTGTGAACTTTTCTAGTTCCACTTTTTCCCTTTGGTTTTGTATGTTTTCCTTTGCTTACTAGTTTGAGTTTGAATTTCATAGTAGCAAGTCTGGTCTCAACTTTAATTTTTATTTTTATTTTTTTCTTGGCCTCCTCGTTTGACACGCTTAATTCGCTAACAGTCATGCCAATCAGCATGATATGTTGAGAAACAGTCATGTCGACCACCTTCTAGCGCTTGTTGTCAGTTAGGCAGTCGCGTCGATGCCTATAAGTGAAGATTATAGTTTGTCCCAAATCTTGGCCAGTGTGTTTTGCTCTCATGATTTCAACCCTGTAAGCCTTTTAGACCATCTTCTCCCTTACTAGAAAGCCAATTTTTGTTTGGTTTGTTTGCTTGTTGATTTGTCATATTTCCGCTTGATTTCTTGGGTCATTGGATGGTTAGTGGCACTAGGGCATCTAGATTTATCCATTCAGCTGTTTGTGAACTCATTGAGTTGAGTTGTTGGTGCATTTACTCGCATTTCGTTTGTGGTCCTTCTACGGCTTTGACCTCCATTACACAAGTTTGAAAAGTTTTCATTTGCTTGTCTAAACGTTTCTTTTCCGGCATGAATCACATTGCTTGTCTTGTTTTTGGTAAAGTCATCGTTTCATTAGTTTGAAAGAGATTCTATTTTCGTGTTTTTCATTTGCTGGAAGAGCCAGTTGTCTCGAAAACATTTCCATTGAAGTGTTTTATGAGAAAAATTCATTTCTTCATTTCATGAAAAGTATAAATTTATAGTTTGCTGCATCAGTATGTTATGGTATCTAGCATCATTGAAGACTAGGATTGCATTGGCATTTGAAAAGAAAAAGAACTCTCTTTACTTTTGAAAGGACTGTTAGAAATGTACTTGTCTGGAAATTAGGAATTGGAATGTATTTTTCATTAGTTTATTTTCTCAAAAAGTGAAGTAGTGAAAAATCATTTTTCTTTCAGTTGCTTGGTTGTTTGCATTTGATTGTGTGTTTTCTACCCTCTCTAGTGTAGACAATTCATCAAATTGAAAGGGTCTTGTCTCATTTAGTTGCATTTATGGTCTTTTGAGTCATATCACTAAGGCCTAAACACAAAGACATAACTCAAGATCAACTTTAAAATGAACTCAATTAACCTAAGGTGCATTTGAAATCTAATGATCACATCTAGAAGGTCTAGGCTAGAGACGTGTTCTGGCATCCTTAAACCTAGTAGTTGTCGTTAGCTTCGGCACTAGACAATGTTAGTACGGATTTGTGCTCCTCGTACCGTCGAGTATATAACAAGAGACTCCTCTAGGCTACAACCCTTTATCCATAGGAAGCCGAGTCAGTCGCCTTGCAAACATGATACATCGAACACAACATTCGAGCAGATTTCCTGCTCATACTCCTCGGTTCGCCGGGAGGTATTTTGCAGTTCACAGTTGCTTAGTAATCCTTTTTACCTAGATCATCTAGAGCAGTCATTTGATATTTTTGACTCATTAAACTTAAAATATCATTCGAGCACTTGTCCTTTCGAGCTCGTTTCCAATTGAAAGTGATAAATTCATCTTTGTTTTTTTCTCGACTCTTAAAGTATGAAAGAGCGCCAGTCTATTTATGCGTCTTAATAAATTGATTGCCCATGATCTTATAGCATCCTGTTAGTCTTTTCTAGACCAAATCGTGAGTTTCCCTTAAAGAACATTTTAAAGCCTTGAAGTTGATCTCTCCCTTTTCCTGTTAACTAAGATAAGGTCATCATGGCTGAACCATCTGGTTCACCTAGTTCCTCTTCCTCTCCTCCATCTGAAAGATTTCCTAAGAAGCATTTTCCTAAATTACCAGAGTCACTCGAGGACCAAGGTGTTGAACTCAGAATCATTCTAAGCATTCAACCTTTGTCATCTCATCCTCCACCCACTTCAGAGAGTGGGTCACCTACTGATTTTGCCCTGGAATCTCCGGATAATCCCGTTCAAACTCCTGAGAGTTTGCCGACCATTGGCGGTCAGCTTGGATTGGTTATATATTCTATAAATCCTTTGTTCAACCCTATTGTGATATCACTGTAGCATCCATACGGTCTGTACGATCAGCCGGGTGTTCCTTTGGAATTATCCCCTCATGGCTCTTCGGTCGTTCATCGTTGTTTGTTCCCAGCTATGGAACCTAAAGGTGATGCTCCAGTCACCTCTCTGGATGAGTTAGAAGTTTCTACTCCACACACTATCAAGGAGGAAGAACATCCTTTTCCTCCTGAAGTTTTCCCCTATACAGGGAGCATTCCCATCAGTGTGCATCGAGAATTGCCGCCTAATTATGTGTCCTTGGCACAATTGGTTTCAGGTACACCTAGTGCCTCATCACTTTACCATAACCCTATTCGGGCGTCTAGTGCCATGCCTACTACAGGTTCGTTCATTGCGAAGTTGACCTCTCAACAAGATGTTACCTCAATCCTAATGCAACCCACCCATTCGGAACCCTCTTGTATCGTCTGTCCTAGTTACCCATCTGGTTCAACTAGTGGTCTCGAAGAATGTCTCTATCAGTTCTTCAATCCCCCCTGTAAGTGGCCAAGTTGTGCCACCACCTGGGGGGCAGAATCTGAGTGTTTCTATGGTGGCAAGCGCCACCCATGTGAGTAGCTCATAGGCTCACATGCTTCGTATGAACTAGCCTTCTTTTAGCATTATTCAAAACGCTATTGGTCCTGCTGGATTGTGCAATGTCCAGTACCAACAGCTTCAAAATCCCGTTGGTCCATTTGGGTTAAGAAATTTCTAGTATCAGCAGCCTTATGAGGCTTAGGTTCAGTACCAAACTCCTTACGTTCCATATGGTTCTCAAGGAATAGTCAATTCGCCTTACATCCTTCAGTCTGGGTAGTAGGTTCAGCCTGGTCATCCACCTTCGAGGGTGGCTATGGCCAGATTAAGTTCGAAAATTTTCCAGGCACTATTCAAGTACCCTTGAAACAACAGGACAACCTCTACATCCATAAGGGCAACCTTTGTTGCAGCAAGGTCCATCCGTGCAATAGCAAAAGTAGATGATACCACAACAAGGTCAACTACAACAGTCGTAGGGGCAACCCTCGCAATAGTTGCAGCAAACCATGCAGAAACAGATGTAGTATGGTCCATAAACCTCCCATCTTATGTCTTCGCAAGGGTAACCTCTGCGGCCCCAGGGACAACTTTTGTAGCTGCAAGGCAAACCTTTGCAATAGCAAAACCAACCTGGGAAGCAACAACCCTTATATACATATCACCAGGGTCAACCCTTGTAAGGACAAGGCCAAGGTCAAGTCTTGCAGCAGCAGGCCCAAAATCCTAATGTCCTAGGTCAATAGGTTCAGAATCCTTTTGGCCAAGGGCAACAGGTACATAATCCCTATGTCCAGGGGCGACAAGTGTACAATCCTTATGCCCAAGGGTAGCAGATCCAAAATCCTCTTGTTCAGGGGCAACAAGTTCAAAACCCGTATGTTTGGGGACAACAGGTACAATACCCATACGTCCAAGGTAAACAGGCTCAAAAACCTCTTAACTCATATGTTGCTTATCAACAACCTATGACTAGATAGCTCCAAGGTATTCAAGGTCAAAATCCCCCCTATGGCCAAGGTAACCCATAATGGGGGCAAAACCAAATGCCATATGGCCAAAATCCTTACCAACAGGGATGGGCTCCTCTGGTTGGACGCGCTTATCGACCTCCAATTCCTTTTAATACTCAGTTGCCATTCTTGGCCACACTAGAGTTTCCAGATGTGTCTCGCCTTATGAATGATCCAATCCTTCATTCACCATACTGGCCTCCGGTTCCGTCCAAGATCCCAAGCAATTGTCCTAAGTTTGATGGGAAAGCTAAAGAAGATCCTCAAGCCCATGTGATGACATATCACCTCTGGTGCTCTTCGAATTCCTATGTTGACGATTCTATTCATCTCTGTCTCTTCCCGCGAACCCTCACGGGTGCTGCAACCAAGTGGTACATCAAGCTTCCTCGAAGTATTTACCATGACTTCAACTCTTTAGCCATGGCTTTCCTCACGCATTTCCAGTTTCCGGTTCGCTATGAAACTAGTACCTATTTTCTCACATCGCTTAAGCAAGACACTGCCACACACATCTCCGATCACATCCATGAATGGAGACATAGATTTCGCTTGATCAAATTGAGATTCTTGATTAGTTGCTCACCGAATGGTTCACTAAGTCGTTCGTGGCTCCAATTTCTCGTGATATAGCTATGGATGGGTGTGTTACTGAAGAACAAGCCATTTCTCATGCCCATTACTTAGATCTATTTTACTCTCAGTCTAGCACTTTGTATGAGTTATTATCCGATGCTTCACGGCCATCATTTGATCCCATGGCATTGAAGTTGTAGGCTACACCTCCTGTTGATGGAGTCATTGGTTCAATGTCCCAGACCCCTACTAAATATTCATCCAAACAGAAGTCAGTCTCAAACAGTGCTTCCAATAGTTCCTCCCATAATCCACCTGGCCCTGGTAAAACCTTAGAGGTCCACACTATCCAGTCTACCACAACAGACAAATCCTTGAAAGGTAAGAAGAAAGGAAAAGGAAAGGGTAAAGCCAATGCCCCAAATCAAGGTACTCCTAATTCGTTTGCTGGTGATTCTTCACAAAGAAAGCCTAAGTATCCATGCTTCATTTGTGAGGAGGATCACTATACCAAGGATTTTCGCCGATGATTCGAAGTTAGTCGTTTGCTCAAAGGGACCCCAGTTGTCTTGAAAGAGCCTTTTCTATCTCAACAGACCCAAATGGTAGACCAACCTCAATCATTCGCTTCCTTAGGATCTCAAGTGTTCATGATGAGTATGCCTATTAATGTGGCTAATAAATCAAAAGATTACCAAACTCCTACTTTGACAACTGGGAAAGAGAAAGAGGCCACCCCTTCTTCTTCTGCCCTAAGTTCTGAACCTCTTCATATCAAGCGCCTAACCCTAATTCAACTATACGACGACCCTCTCGTGGTGTGCTAAGGAAATCCTTGTACAATTGCAATGCTCAAGCCACTTAGCACTATAATATTGTTGAGGATTTGGCTCAGGTGTCGTCAGCTATATCGGCTCTCGAGGTGCTCCAAAGCTGCCCATCACAGTGGAAATCTTTGCTGTCGACTATTGGAGGTATTGATCCTACTAATTCTAATTTGATATGTTTTAATCTAGAGAACAATGTTCCGCGCCTGCCTCATCAAATTGCCTTTCTCATCCAGGTAATCATCAATGAGAAGACCGTCCATAAGACTATCATCGATGAAGGTGCTTCCACCTACATTATGTCAATCGCATGCTGGAAGGCCATTGGTTCTTCTACTTTGAACCAATCCCCGAACACTTTGGAAGCTTTCCATGGGCGTGATTCGCGACCCTTTGGTGTCTTACCTAACCTTGCCATTACCTTGGAGGGCAAGACAATACATGTTGAGGTAGATATTGTTGACGCTAATCTCAATTATAATATTCTACTCGGCCAGAGCTAGACCCATGCCATGCATGCGGTGGCCTCCTCCCTATTCCATGTGATTTTTTTTCCCCTTCAAGGGAAGATTGTTACTGTTGACCAGCAATCCTTCTTTGCCTCTTCCTCCTCAGATGGCGATGTTCTGTATGTCAAGCACATTGGTGCTCACTATGAGAGTGTGGGGGCAAGTCTTTTTAAATATTCTCCCTTGATGGTAATTTTTCTTCTCCCACCTCCTCATGTTGCCTTTGTCAACATGATGTCGGTCAAATCTAACCCTTGGGTCATACCTTCACCAGATCTTGTTGATACTTGGGGCAAGGTTATGCCACTTAGTATTGCCAAAATCAATTACGTGGAGATTGTTTCAGCCTCAAGTTTTGCATCCTCTGATTCTCCTATTCCTAAGACTTCTCTCGATAGGTATTCTCAATCCCCATGGCTTGGTGCTTCGGAATCTCCTGATCCCTTAGCCAAGACTCTTCTTGTTGATGAGAGTATCAAGGAAGTAATGTCTCTCGAAGAACCACATGGGCACGATCCTCATCATCGTTCCTCATTCCTGCCTCACCCGATGGTCATGTCTACTAGTCTCGAAGAGTTCTCTTCTTAGCTCTCTATCGACATGTCAGTTTCAACTGAAATTGTCAGGATCTTTCAACTGAGGGCACCTTTATTCCTTCATGGATTCAAGATTTTTCTCCCTCCTTGAGTTTTTACCGATTGCCCATTATCGCAATGGGGTTGCAATTTGACTCGTAACCCTCCCTCGCCCAGGAGGCATGGGGGCAAAGCCTTTTATGAGTTCTACTCTATTATTTGGCCGAGTCGATGCTTACTCGTCATGAAAATGGTAAAAATCTGTGTTCATCTATGTTGATTGATTCCCCGAGTCCAAGCATGGACTCCCTCAAAAAGTACTATGTTTAGGTCATCTTGCATGGTTACTTGTGTACATTAGTATGTCATTCGTTTTTGTGTAGTGTGGTTTAGTGCATTAGTTTTCAAACAACTTTCCTATTTACTATGTTTTCCCTGCTTTGCAGATGTCTGTGACTCCCCACATCAATTCCGCTTATGGTGCTTTCTGTAGTACTTGGAACTTATCGTCCAAGGCATGGGATATTTATGACCCTCACGGTGAGTTGATTGATCTTCAAGGTATCTGTTTAGGTCGCACAACTAACAACATTACTGAATATAGTGCGGTCAGTGAACTGTTGTCAGAAGCCATTACTCTTAACATTCGAGAGTTGGTTGTCAACCTCGATTCACATCTTATCGCCCTTTAACTCAACGGGAAACATTCTGTCAAAAACCCTCAGATATTGAAAATGTTTCTCTGTATTCGTCTACTGGAAAGGGATTTTGATTACATTACATATCATCATATTCCTAGATGCATGAATACATTGACATATGCATTAGTTAATTATGTGTTGGATAGACATTTAAGAAACATGTGAAAAGATAAAACAAATCATTTGTACCATAGTAAGCAAGAAAATACAACATATATATATATATATGGTGATAATGTTTGATACATCAGAACCCCAAAAAATAATACGTGTTTCCAAAATAACATCGACAGCTCGTAGGCCTCATATATCCATGGCACGCAAGCCTCAAAAATGTAAAATGATGGACCTAGGAACTAATCAACATGGTGATCGTGGTAGCATGACACGACTCGTGCAACACAAGTCAGCAATTGGTGAATCCAATCTGATACTCCCACCATGTGTCTCTGGTACTAGCAAGGAATGTCTCCCACCCGAGCATACTCCAGATACCACGAGTCAACCCCTCAAGGTTCCTCGTGATCTCCTCCTTGTTGTCACTCCCCTCCTGATAAGGAGCGACAACATCAAACTGGCGGGCGATGCGCCTGGCTATTGGGGACATCCCAGCAGGACACTCTGGTCCAACATCTACATTGACAAAAAAAAATGTTATAAACACATATATCTCAAAAACAATTAAAAAATCACAAAATTAAAAAATTGGTTGTTTACCTTCGTCATCAAAATTCTCCCCATCTAGCAGCGGCATGTCCGGATCTCCATGAAAGTTGGTGCCATTGTATGGCCAGTCCTCCACGATGATCAGCTGTCGTCGTAACCATGAAAAGAAGGCAGGTCTATGCAACATGTGCTGGCCCCCAGTGATCCTAGGCACAAAACGACTCCAGCGGGCCATCTGCGGGTCGCGTGGCATGGGAGGATCTATCATAGTCAATTGGCAGTAGAACAACGGTACCCGTTCCAAGAAAAAGGTCATTAGTATGGATTTGAAGCAAAATTTCTTCAGATCCCCGACTTAGCTTTTGTTAGCTGGCGTTTTATGTTGATCTTCATAGCTTCTGCCCAATTGAAGATCATTGGTGTTGTGCAACCGATGGCATATAGGAATTTCGACCTGTTAGTCTCATGCACTGCCTAGGACCCCACCACTCTATTGATAGTCAGTAGTAGCACTCTCAGTGTCAGATCCCGCACTGTGGAAATCTCAATCTTTCCACTCTTAGATTTAAGGGCTTCAAGGCAATGTTATGCAAGCATCAAGGATATGCTTGCCCCAATCGGTTGTGGCCCATATAAGTTGACTAGTTCCCCTCTCCGGGATAGTCTTGTGATGAAATATATGTTTGAAGTTTCTAACTCTAGCTCCTGGTCACCAATGATGAACATTTCCCGATTTATGTCCCAGAGACTAATCAGGTACCGAAGCAGCTCAGCTTGGGCCCGCATCCTTGGTGTGAGAAAGAACTTGAGGAGCCCAGAGTTCCTCAAAGCGTTCAGGCAATTTGGATCATTCAGTGCCTGAGTATCCACATCTTTGTGATGACATTCTTTCCAGTCTACCATTTTCGACGATTCTTTCCTGCAAAAACCATAGATTTGAGTCAATAATCATTTTTGGCCCATAAATTAAGATTCCAATGGTGGTTTTGAGGGGAAATTGCTTTTTTCCCTATTCACGGCGTCGACGCGCATGTTTTAAAAACAATTACATCGACATCACGATAGGCTTTTTTAATTACCCTCAGCCACCGAGGGTGAAAAACGTTTGACAAAACCTCCCTCAAAAATCCAAAAATGGTTAAAAATAGGAATAAATGGTATAAAAATGAAGCTTAGGGCTTTGGGTCTTACCTGTAACTAGTGGCTCAGCGAATGACCTCCTGGATCTCCCACAATCTGCTCCAGAACAATTAGGGAAAAAGTGGGCAAAAATTCTTTCACAGCAAGGTAAAATAGTAAATGGTAAAAAATATTTACTTTTCCTCCCTTTTATTCAGTTTTTCATGAAATATTAGGTTTTGTAAATATTTTGACCTATTTTTCCTCAAGAATTGGATAATGCACTTTACCTTTTTGCACAGCGACAGGTGATGGATGTTCGACGATGATGACGAGTCACATTTCAACTCTTTTCTTGACTCGTAAAACTCCTATGAAAAGATTGCTGAGTATTTTTCCCTTTTGACTCGTAAAAGAGAATAAGATGGGGGGTCTGCTCTCAAGCTCTTTTTCAACCCTTTAAAAACGAAAAGATAGCCCAGCCCTTGTTGTTTCAAACTTGTTAACAAATGCAAAACGTCATGCACCCAGTATAAGTTTACCCCTTTTTCAGGCTAAGATGCACTATTTACGAAAAAGGTACTCCTTGACTGAAATGGTCAAGCGGTTCTCTCAAGTATCATTTTCTACCATTTCAGGCTCGAGAGACACAAATGTGCGAAAGGGACCATGTGGAGTTTTATTTTCCGTGTCTTTTTCGAACTCTCTAAAGATGAAAAAGATACCAAGTTACACCTTTGTCAGACTCGTTAAAATATAAAACGATATCAGATTCGTCACCATGACGAACATGAGCTTCTCCTTCCTAGGGCTCATTAAACTTATTAGGTCGGATTCGTCCGAAGGGTGAACTTAAAGTACAAGAATATGCTATCCCCTTCAAGCTTTTGATTAAAATATGATTGGGGTACCTGCCAAAAATGGTGGGGGGAAATTTGGAAATCTAATCGGTTGTGTCAGCAGCTCACTCTTGAACATGACACTTTCTACTTCATGTCGGGATGGGATATCCTCCTTTTTATCGTTGACCTCCATGAGTTTGGTCGTTCATTTTTTCCTTCCATTTGATCTCTGACACATCATCATGACCACCGATCCTATGGATCCAAAAGCTACCAAACTTTCAGTCGTGTCACGATATGTTCAAGGGCCGTCCTTTTACAGTTACACTTACCTATGATTCTTGTATCATCCAAAATCATTTTGCATCCTTTTGTCTCGTGTCAATGATGTGGGACACATTATGGCCCTCCTTCGACACGGTCACTTCCTGTCAACTTCAACTCATTATCTGGGAAGTTGACCGAGAGACTCCCTTATAGTACCTTAGAGCTTGCATGCCCTAATGACAAGTTCTTCACACTTGACGACAAGTTCACATCATTGGCTTTCAATCGAGTGATTTCATAGGTGTTCGAATTCAGTTCATCTATTCACATTCCATGAATTGTGCTAATAATACCTTGAGGACCATTTTCATTATTGGTGGTTTCTCTCACGCTTGTTAACATTTTACATCATTGATTGGTAATCAACTGACTTTCTAGCATGTTCGACATTAACACATCTATTCACATGTTAGAATTTGTACTTTGATCGGGTCGTTTTGGATTGCAAGACCCTGGCTCAGATCACAAAAGTCCAGGTTGCAAAGTGATGTGACACAGTTATGTTGATATACATGTCTCTTTCAGATGGATGGTTGTGACCATACCATGAGTTCTCATATGTGATCCTTCTCATTATTGGATGGTTGCAACCATACCTGGATCCATTTACATGATCATTCTCTAGATGGCTGCATCCATGCCACAATTCATGGATCATTTGACATAGTTTTTAGTTATGTATATGTATATGTACTTTCTTGTAGGTTTTTCGATGAGAAACTCCGGTTCCCCACATGATTCAAAAAGCGTTTCATCCCTCACTCTAGTTTGACCTTCACGCTTTAGGGGCCATTTGTTACAAAACATTTTGTCACTGTCCCTGTACTCCCCATTCCTTCATCCTGGAGGACCTCTACAGTAAACCCTACACACTTTCCCTTCATGAAGAAACTCCCATTTTTTCCCTCTTCATGAGCAGAACAATTCCCTTTTGCACCCTTTCCCCAAAATCTTTTGTTTTTCCCAGTTTACGAGACTTGCATTGATGACCCTTGTCCTCCCTACACCAATATGCAGGGATTAACATTGTCCCTAGCACCGAATGGAGTGACTGAGTTTTGTTCTAGTTGCGCTAATCCTCCTATGGATTTTTTTTCAAATAAGGAGCTGAAGCTTCCAGCTCTAGAAGCTTCATAATGGAAGTCTGGTAAATGGTTTGGCTGAATGGGGTAAGGGATGTCAGTTTGGGCTCCTTTCCCCTATAAGGGTGGAACTACCTCAAGAGATAAGACCTTCTCCCATGAGAAGAGGATCCATCTCCCATCCATTCATGTTATATAAACCTCCATTTTTCCCAAGCACAAGCTAGTGTTAATGTTGGTGTGCTAGTGCTAATTAAGTTTGGAATAAACAACAAGCTATTCATAGTTGTAGCTCTCTAGTTGTGTGAGGGAGAAGTGTGAATTTGTTTTAGTGTAAATTCTAAAAGGAAGAGTGTTAAAACTATCATTTTTGAGGCCATCATGGAGTGCTAACAGAAGTGCGTGGGAACCTTGTTTTTTCAAAGGAGAACAACAACATCAAGGCAATGGTTGTAATCTCTTCTTGATTTGACATATATGAAACTATCGATTGATTTCCTACATAATGTGTCATCTTACATGTATATGGCTTAATGCTTCTTGACTTGTTAAGTAGGTTGAATTACAATTTCTCTATTATCACGATTGTTGTTTGTTGTTGTTTACTTGTTTCAGGTGTTCGAAGAAGGAAACAAGAGAAACATGGAGTGAGAAAGAAAAGTTGTCATCAAACGGGATAAGCATACTAAGAGGTGCCCTCTTAATTGGTTCTAACCTACGTAAATCTTCCATAGAATGTATCGGTTGTGGCTAGACCCATTATCGGGCTAGAGGAATTGTTTGTGTCCGCACTCATAATTTTACTTCACCACAACCATGTCAGTCAAGGAGTACCATTTTCGTAAATATTTTATCCCAACCTGAAAAAGGGATAAATGTATACTGGGTAAACAACGTTTCAAATCCATTTTACGAGGTAAAAACGACAAGAGATCAACAACCTTTTCTTGTTTCAAGAGTCGGAAAAGAGCTTAAAGTAGACTCCCTGTTTTTTTTCTTTAACGAGTCAAAAAGGGAAAAATACTCGACGATTTTTTCATTTGAATTTTTTACGAGTCAAGAAAAGAGCTTAAAGACGACTCCAGTTTTGCGTCATCACTGGCAATCCATGACCTGTCGCTGCAGTAGTAATCGTATTATTCGTTTCTAAGGCAAAATGGAGAAAAAATGCTCTTAAAAGCCTAAAACATGATGAAAAGTTTATAAAAAGGGAAAAAGTAAAACATTTTTTACCATTTACCTCATTTGGAGAAAATTTTACCCATTTGTGCCCTAAATCTTCAAGAGTAGACTACAGCAGATCCAGGAGGCCAATCGACGAACTGTTTATTGTAGGTAAGAGCTAAGGCCCTAAGCTTTACATTCATACATGTTTTTTAGGCATTTAACCATTTTTTTAAGTTTTTGAAGGATTTTTTGTAAACATTTTTCGCCCTCAGTCGGTGCGAAATCCAGGCATGAGATCACGCCGATTGAGGGTTTATAACTCGTGCACTTGCATCGTTGGCGCTGTTGTTTTTAAAACAGTTGTGTCGGCGCCGAGAGATGAATTTTTTCACTTTTCTGCCCGATTTCATTGCTCTTAATCCGAAATTCCTCTTGCAAAAATTGATGTTTAGGTGAATGCATGTTGTTTGTAGGAAAATCAAAGTAGGAAAGATGGTGATCGAATAGAAAGAATGCGAGTATGAAGGAATTGATTCATTGGCATTGGATGATCCAAACTATTTGGATGCATTGAGGAATTGTGGGCTCCTCAAATTATTTCTCACACCAGACCTTCAGGCTTAACCTGGGTTGCTACAATACTTAATCAATCTATAGGATGTTGGATGGGAAGTATTTGTGGTCCGTGTTCTTGCGCTGGAGCTAGATACTTCAGACATTTACTTCATTACTGGACTATCCCGCAAAGGGGAACCGGTCCAATTGTATGGAGGCAGGCCCATTGGGGTGAGTGTGAACATGCTCCTTGCAAAACATTGTCTGGAAGCCCTGAAATCTAAAAGCGGAAAGGTTGACATCATGACCATATCCGACCTTGTGCTGAGGGTGTTGCTCTTGACCATTAACAGAGTTTCTGGGGCTCAAGAATTACATGAGTCCAACAAATCTAAGTTCTAGTATGCCATAGACTACATGACGCCCATTGTCTTCAACTGGACAGAAGCCATGAAGGTGAACGTGAAATGCCAATTATCCAAATGCAAGGCAGGAAACTTGAGGCAGTTTGGATATGGTTCTGTTCCGGTGACTTTCTTCTTTGAACAGATCCCATTGTTCCACTATCAGCTGACAGATGTAAATCCCCCAATGCCACGAGATCCATGGATGGTCCAATGGAGTGAACTGATGACCAGGACTGGAGGGGGCCGCCACATGTCATACAAGCCCGCTTTCTTTGCATGGTTGAGGCATCAACTGATTGTTGTGGAGGATTGGCCATATAGTGGGACTGACTTCCGCGACGTTCCTAACATGCCGCTCCTAGAGGGTGAGGATTTTGATGATGGAGGTGAGAAAAATAGTTTTTTGTTTTTGATTTTTTATTTTTTTTGAAATATATGCATTCGTGACACTTTGATTTTGTAATTGCAAATGTGGGACTAGAGCGACTAGCCGAGATGTCCCCGATCGCTAGACACATTGCTCGACAGTTTTAGATCACTCCTTATCAAGAAGGAGTCGACAATGAGGATGAGATTGCATGAAATCTCGATAACCTAACCAGAGGCATCTAGAGTATGCTCGGATGGAGGAAATTCCACGCTGTTATCAGTGGTGCACAGTGGGAGTGTCAGTTCGGATCCGCTAATTACTAACTCGCGTTGTACGAGCAATGATGTGCTATCATGAGCACAATGTCGAGTAGTCCATAGCTTTATCATTTACAATTCTGAGGACTGTGAGCCACAGATGTACTTGGAACACATATATTATTTTCGGGTTTTGATGTATCACACTAAAAAATTATATATATATATATATATATATATGCTACATTTCCTGTTTACTATGATACAATGTTTTGTTTTTCATATATTGCGTAAATGTCTATCTAACACATAATTAGCCAATGCATCTGTTAATGTATTCATATGCCTAGGAATGTGATGATATGTGATATAATCAAAATTTATTTCCAATAGACGAATACCCAAATACATTCTCAATATCTAAGGGTTTCTCACAGAATATTTCCCATTGAGATGAAGAACAAGAAGTTGCAAATCAAGGTTAACAACCATTTCTCGAATGTCAAGAGCAATGATTTCTGACAAGAGTTTGATAACTGCATTATATTCAACAATTTTATTAGTTGTTTGACCTAAAAAAATACCTTGAAGATCAATCAACTCACCATGAGGGTCATAAATAGTCCATGCCACGGATGATAGATTTTGGGTACTACGACAAGCACCATCAGCGAAATCGATGTAAAGAGTCACATACATCTGCAAAGCAGGTGAAGACATAATAAGCAGGAAAGCTGCTTGAAAAGCACACCAAGACAAACTGCACAAAAATGAATAACACACTTATGTACAAAAGTAACCATGCAAGATGGCTCAGGCAAGTATTTTTTAAGGTACAGCCCATTGCGGGGCTTGTCCAAGGGGTTGCCCTCATAATCAATCAACTCATAGGACCCTTTTTGTAACACACGCTTGAGAATATAGGGCCCATGCCACATGGGTTCAAATTTTCCTGCCCCCCATCTTATCATTAGCTTGGTCATATAATAAGACCAGATCACCTTCAGAAAAATCTTGAGGAGAGATTAAATGATCAAAATGGGACTTAACTCAATTTTTTAGTGCTTCAATGACTAAAGTAGCGAGACTGTGAGTTTTATCCAGTCATTCCAAATATAAGAGATGCTCTTCTTAAGTCAAGGTTTCGGGGAGTAATTTGACAACCAACTTGAGTGAGGGAATTTCACATTCAATCGATAAGGTAGCTTCCAGACCGTAGACTTGCTGGAAAGGGGTGAATCTAGTTGCATCTTTAGTCGAGGTACAGTAGGCCCACAGAGCTGAAAAAACATGAGATGTCAATTGGATTTGTGCATCCCAATGGTGCATTGAAGCATAGTGACTAACACTTTGTTTACAACTTCAACTTGGCTGTTGGCCTGAGGGTAGTATGGATTTTAGCCATCATGACACAAGCCCAAGGTAGAAGTGAGCTCAGCCATCATGTAATCATGAAAATGGGATCCATGGTTAGTGACAATGGCTTGAGGAACTCCAAACCTAGAAACAACATGATTGAATAGAAATTGTGACGTCGTTTTACTATCAGTTGAATATGTAGGCATCGATTCGGCCCATTTGATGAAGTAATCCACTACAACGATAATATAACCATGCCCCCTGGTTGAACGAGGATTACATGTCATAAAATAAATGCCCCATTTGGAAAAGTGACCAATGGTAATAACGGGGTGAAGGAGAGCGGGTGGGGCACACATTTTTCGTTGATAAATCTAGCACTCGTGGCATTTGTGAAAAACAAGGATGCAATCCTTAAAGATTGAGGGCCAGAAGTAAGTAGCACAAAGCATCTTTTGAGTAGTGGCATAGCCAGACATATGACGACCACATGCACTATAATGGTAGTCATTCAAGACTCTTTCATCCTCATCGAGAGTTAAACATCGGTGAAGAACTGAATCAACACCAACGCGGTATAAAGTATCCCCAATGATGCGATAAGGTTGGGATTGATGCTGAATGCGTCGGTGATCATTCTTGGACAACGTAGACTGGAAGGTGGAAGTTTTGAGATACATGATGATATCACTGTACCAAGGATTGAGAGTTCTAACTAGAAAGAGAGTCTCATCGAGGCGCTGCTCATTAGCACCAGTAGGAAGAGAAGCAAAGGGAAGAGAGAAAATCAACTCAGAAAATACAAATGATTTCTTGGATTTGGCAGTAGTGAACACCAAATCAAATTCCTAGAGGATGAAAATCCACTTAGAATACTTCCCCCAAGTAACCGGTGAGTCAAAATGTAAGCCATGGGGTTACACTTGGAAATCACAGTTGTAGTGCAGAGGAGAATATAATGCCGAAAGTGCTTAACGGGCTGAACAACAACCAAAGACAAATTCTCGACATGAGGATAACGGGTCTAAGTATCGAGTAGGTTGCAGCTGAGGCAATAGATGAAATTTTCATGACCTTCGTCGTCGTCTTGCACTAGCACCATGGAATTAGTGCTAGAAGCTGTAGCTAGATAGAGGAAATAATCGCGATGATAGTTTGGAGGATGCAACAAAGGAGCATTAATGAGGACAGCTTTGAAGTCATCAAAATACTTTTGGGAAGCCTCATCCCAAATGAATGGAGCTCCCTACTTAAGAAATTGAGTGAACCATGAAGCTAGCTTTCCCTTGCAGACTCTGTAATTGATGAAATGAAGAGGGAAGGGGTAGATTAACAATGGCCTCGAATTTGAGAGGATCAAGATGAATTCCATATTTCAAAACAATAAAACTGAGGAGTCGTCCAGTTTCAACGCAGAAGACACATTTGTGTAGATTCAGTTGAATGTTATAGTGTCTACAACGAAGAAAGATTTGTTGGAAATGATTAGGATGGTCATGATGCTTACGTGAATGAGCAAGAAGATCATCCAGATAAGTCTGAATGATGTTTTTAATTTCATGGAAAGCATAGGATATCACTCTTTGAAAAGTAGCCCAAAATTATTAAGGCCAAAAGGGATATTTTTATATGAAAAAGTCCCTCACTAACAAATAAAGGCAGTCTTATCTTGATTAGTTGGTGCAATGTTTATCTAGTTATAACTAGAAAAACCATCCATAAAGGAAAAGATCTCACCCCCAACACTTCATCGATGATTTGGTCTATAAAAGGAGTGGGATATTTATCCTTTGGATAGGCACGATTAAGGTCACGGTAATCAACATATACTCAAATGGTGCCTTGTTTCTTAGTCACCGGTATGACATTGGACACCCAATCTGTCAGAGGGATAGGATAAATAAATCCAGCTTTAAGAAGTTTTTCAACTTCCCTTTTAATGGCGGCCGCTTTTCTAGGGTGCATTGGATGAAGTTGTTGACGAATGGGCTTCGCGTTAAGATAAGTTGGAATTTTGTTCACGACTATACTTAGGTCAATGCCAGGCATTTCTTCATATGACCATGCAAAAACATCTCGAAGCTATTGAAAATTACGATTATAGAGCTTGATGTCATCAGGAGAACAAGTCACCCTAATATGAACATTTTCAATGATACCAGGTTTAACAGAAATGTCAGTTGGCATCTTTTTGGTAATATCACCCATGTTCCCTTCTGACCAAACTTCATGGGTCATGATAGGCGTTTGAAGTGGTTGGGTCAAGAAATGAGAAGAGAACTTCGCAAGACAAGTAGACATGACCATTGGGCCAGGCAATAATGAGGAACGATGATGAGTATCATTCCATAGTGCTTCCTCTAGAGACATAATTTCCATGATACTTTCATCAAAAGGAAAAGTCTCGGTTAAGAGATTGAGATAATCTAAAGAACCAAGCCACGGGAATTGAGAATACTTGTCAAGAGATGTACTCGAAGTAGTATGATCAGCAGGTACTGAAGCTAAAGCCAAAAAAATATCCACATAATTGATATCGACAGGGCTTAACAACATAACATCACCCCATGTATCAACAAGATCAGGAAAGGGAATGACCCAAGGATCAGACTTAACTCAGATCATGTTGACTAAGGCAACATGCGGAGGTGGGAGGGGAAAAATACCCATCAAGGTGGGATCATTGAAAGGTCCAACCCCCACACTCTCATATGGAGCACAGTATGCTTCACGTAAGGAACATTTCCATCTGAGAAAGAAGAGGCAAGGAAAGACAACTGGTCGATCATGACAATCTTCCCTTGATGAGGAAATCAGAGCACGTGGAATGGAGAGGAGGCTACAACATGCATAGCATGGGTCCAACTCTGCCCAAGTAGAATATTATAGTTAAGATTTGCATCAAAAATTTCTACCTCGACATTGATTGTCTTGCCTTCCAAGGTGTTGCGCGTGGGATCCCCCAAGGAAAGTTTTGGGGCTTAAAGCCCAATTTTTGGTTAAAAGTTGTAAATATGATGTAAAGACTCCATATTTTGTGCACGTGGAGTGGGAAGTTGTAAATGAGTCATAGGGTTTTCCTCGCTCAATTTTGTAATGTAATGTTGGCTTTAGAGATCTACCCATGGTTCGCGAACCATGGGATTGTATAAATAGAGCGAGGCTCTAAGTAGTTGAGATATAATAGATAATAGAATTAGAAGGAATGATGATGGAATAGAAGGATAGTGGAAGACCTAAGTGTAGAGTCGAGTCTTTGGGTCGTAGAGTAGGAGAAGGATCTGTAGCTGAGTGCACAAAGGCCTAGTAGTTCGCAGCTGAGTGCGCGAACCCTTGCAGCTGAGTGCATGGGGCGAGTCGAGTCTGTAACTATTGAAGCATTAATAAAGAGAAGTCTTACATCAATTCTATGTATTTATTTCCTATTTATCTATCGAATATATTGGGTATAAATTTCATTTCTGTTGTCTATATGGTGCGCGAACATATCTGATTCTGTTGATTAGTTAAATGTGAGATAATGTATTTGTTTGCGCAAAGTTAACTAACAATTGTAAGAATATAAGTAAGATACGTAGTGTAACTTGGGGAAATAGTGTAGATCGTTGCCCTAGCAGCGCGAAAACATCTCAGCGCCTAGTTAGGGATGCACGAAAGGCGATCCTAACAGATCACGAAGGTTTCGCAGGTCAGGACAGTGTGCAAAGCGATCTGCGTGAAGGTAGGCATAGTTGGACTAAATTGACCCCTTAGACGTCTTCAGGGTGTGGAAACTTGGTTCCAACATCCCTCCATACTGCTTCGGGTGAGACTTCAATCCGCACATTGCGGGACAGTAGTGTAGGGATTTGTTTGGCTAATTAACTCCAAACCTGAGTTAGGCCCCCTCAAGCCAACAAGTGGTTTCGTTTTTGGGAACAAAATATGCATAGATATGTCTGATGTCATATCATTGGAATCCAACTAAGAAGGAAATTGAAGGTTGGTTGGACAGGAGGATTTACGAGTTCGCGGCGCCAGAGAATAGGAACTTGCGACTGACAAAAGAAGAGTGGTTAGACTACTACCTATACATAGAGATCCACGAAATCTTCTTCGCAGCTTTTCCTACTGAGCTATATGAGTGGATCGCGAAGCTAACAGATAACCAAGGAAGGTGGAAACTTGACAATCCTATTGTGGGGACCCTAGAGTTAGTTCGAAGGTTGGAAACATCAGAGGATAAGACCGTGTGTGCCGTTGATCACTGGCTCGATCGAATTATAGGAGGATTCATTACTGAGTTCACGGTTGACACTTCAGTGAGCTACAACGAGGCAGAGCGATGCTTTCTCAAGGGACCGCGAGGTAAGTACGTAAATTCCCTGAATACTTGGATTAAATGTTATTTTGTGAAAATAGGGTTATGCAATTACCTTGATGTTTGGGGCTACGCGAAGTGGAAAAACTTACAGGAATGCAGGAAATAAGGGACCAAAAACTAGCCCCTTGATTTCACATCCACGAGGGGACGATGAAGAACTTGTGAAGGTCTCACCGCGAAGTGTGATCCATTTGATAAGGAAAAGAATTCTGCGAATACTGCCCCCACCCACACCACCACCAGCTTCAGCGTCTTCACCTCCATCTTCACCCGCACCGCCTCCGCCACCACCACGAGTCAATATGGCAAGCACGATAAAGTTTCCCATGTTCAAGGGATTAGGAAATGAGGATCTGGACCAATTTTGGTTCGTGATAAGAGCCGTATGAGAAGCTCAAGGATTTATAGATGACAATATAAAAAAAGCGACACTGGTTAGTGCCCTGCAGGACCACGCGTTGACCTAGTATATTAAGCACTCCAATGATAATCCAAATGTGGGAATCGAAGATATCCAAGCAACACTAAATAAAGAATTTAGCAGGCTGAAGTCTGAAGCACAGTCAATCATTGGATTCAAAGAAATCACGATGCTACCAGGTGAGACTCCTTAGGAGTTGGATTAGAGATTGAAGTGTACGATTTGCGAAGCTAATATGACTCTGACGGATGGACAACATCGTGAATTGTTTGTAGCATCGCTAACACCACATTTAAGAAGCACTCTATCGTAGCAGAAGTTAACAACTCAGACAGAGGCCTTAGAGACCGTGGTGAGGCTTCGTGAGACCCCAATGCAGGATCCTAACTTGGGAGTTCAGCAAAACCACGTGTAATTGAAAAATTTATGCTTGCAGATGTAGATTCTGAAATAGGACAAAACAACTCGACCAGAAGTGCGCAAAGAGGTGTGGTGCGTAAAATGCAAAGGTCAGGGTCATGATAAGGACCACTGTCTGATGTTTGCAAATTACCTCGTGGGAGGAGGACCGATGCCATTAAGGTCGAAAGAACAAGTAGGACCTGGCACGACACCTGCCTTATGGTGCATGATTTGCCAAATAGGTGGAAAACATGCTACAAACAACTATCATTTGTTACAAAAGTATACACAAAATTCACAGCAATTGTTCTGTAATTTTTGTAGGTCAGTGGGAGACGATGAGCGCACTAGTAGAAGCTATGAGCTAATGATGGATAGTACTCCCACCTACATAGTTCAAGCTGAATCGCGGCCCCTAGACCAAAATGCAGGAGTGGCGCAAACTGGATTTAAGGGGTGTGGATGAGGCCGAAGTAGAGGAGGACTTGGAAGAGGTCACAGTCGGTTGATATGCTACAAATACGGAGGGCAAAGATATTATGCCCACAATTGTATGAATCCGGCGTGGCCATCGTGTTTATATTGCACCTTGTTTGATCATGAGATGGAAGATTGTCCTACATTGATAGCTAGGATACATGACAAAGGAGCGCTACCACCTCCCCTGACTCAAAACCTATAGATGATGAGGTTTGAAACGCGCAAGGAAGATCCAAATGTGAACATTGTGCTTCGAAGTGGAATCGCGATGGGAGATGACAAAGGCAAAAATCCCAAAGATAGTACTTAGGCTTGCGAAGCTCTGGCGAAAGAAGCGGAGTTTGATTTGGAGTGCGCTCAGGAAACCTTCATGGAAGCTAAGAAGAGCTTCGCTAATGCGTCCACTTTAGGAAGAAAAGATAGACCGCAACCAGAGATGGACCCATCTATGCATACGACATTCTTGGAAACATGCATGAAGTTACTGTGCGAAAGTAAGGCTAGAAAAGGATTACAGGAACTCATTAACAGATGCGATGGGACTACGCTAGGAGAACCCTGCGTAGTCTGGAAGATTGGAAAGAATAAGACAAGGACGGGAAGAGAAATGAGGTTAACTGTGAAAATTGGAGAATATGAAATCAACCAAGTAATTCTAGATTTAGGATCAGACATGAATGTTATGTTGAAACAGACATGGGAGCACATGGGGAGGCCTATGCTATAGTGATCTCCTATTTAGCTACGAATGGAAAACCAGAAGAAAATAATACCCATGGAGTGATTGCAGGGAATCATTGTGGATATTGAGGGAGCAAGTGCACTAGTAGACTTTGAAATGATAGAGATTGTTGATGACAACAACCCCTACCCCGTGCTCTTAGGAATTTATTGTGCCACTGACATGAAAAGGGTGATTAATCTGAAGAAGAGCAAGATGATTTTTGAGAAGAAGTCACTACACATAGTTATACCTCTAGACCTTTCTAAAGGATTGTGCTATACAGAGCTGGCGCGCAACTATGAAAGTGACGATTATTTGGAATGCATCTATAAGATAACATCGTGAAACTAGGACTGTGTGAATCCCACTATGTATGGATGGCTTGCATGGGAGCGCGAGAGCTCTTGTACTTTGGATTCAGATGAGGAAACAGAGAGATTAAAAAATTGGTTACATGAGGTGACTACACTGAATTGTAATATGATGACAAGGTCGCTGTGTTGTGTATCGACAGAAGTAAGAGACTTGCCTACTTATGATGGGATAAGTGAGGTAGATACCTTCTTGGATATATTTGGAAGAGAAGTGCTAGAAAATAAACGCTTCCAGGCTTTGAATTGGGTACTGCGCGCTGCGCCCGCGAGGTGGTGGGGTGCACACAAAGGGAGCTTTGACAACTGCACGAATGAAGGAGAATGATGTGCACGTGTTTTGGGAAGCCTAAGATGTGACTAACAGACAAGTATGATGGATGGGATGATCCACACGCACACCTGGCTAAGTGGACGAAGGTTTATGGAGAAAAGACACAACCTGAGTGGGTGCACCTATTCTATCATACCTTAGATGTTATACCCATGAATTGGTATAAAGAGACAGAGCTCCACCATGGGACAGGTGAATGGGATATCCTATGCGAAGGGTTCATGATGACCTTTAGTTTAGAGGATGGATGGGGGGACAGTATTGATGAAGAATTACAAGAGATAAAAGCAGCCATATTTAGGATACCATAGGAGCCTTTAGACCTGAGTCAGCTTGAATGGGATACTCAGCTGATTTGCGCGCTAGAATGTTATAATGTAACTGCTGAAAAGGAGGATGAGGATCCAAGGAATATTAACATTCCAGAAACAAAAGGCCATCGCGAGGTTCAAGGACCACAGATTGAGAACCCTGACATAATCGCGTTGGTAAAAACGAAGCAGGTGAACACTAGTATGGAGGCTGAACCTAAGTTTGCAAAGCTCGACGATTACTGGGATGATGCAATGGTGGATAAGGTTGCTAAGCTACTCTGCAAGTACCAAGATTTATTCCCGACCAATTTTACGCATTTAAAGGGAATCATCGAAGATTTAGGAATGATGAGGATCACGTTAAAACCCGATGTGAATCCAATTAAGCAAAGGCCTTACCACTTAAATCCTAAATACAAGGTGAAGGTCCGCGTAGAACTAGACAAAATGCTCGCACTAGGAATTATTGAGCCGATGGAAGAATCTAATTGGGTAAGTCCAACGGTGGCGCAGGAAAAGAATCAGAAGGACGAGATAAGAATATGCGTGGATCTCAAAAAATTGAATGATGCTTGTGTGCATGATCCATTCCCAACTCCGTTCACAGATGAGGTGTTGGACAATGTCGGTGGGTAGGAAGCATATTCTTTCACTGACAGATTTTCAGGGTACCACCAGATCAAAATCGCGCCAGAGGATAAGAGCAAGACAACCTTCACGACTGAGGGGTTGCTTTCAATACAATGTCATGTCGTTTGGGTTAAAGAACGTGTCGGCCATCTTTTCACGTGTGGTTGTAGAATTCAAGGAATATATTCATAAGTTCTTGGAGGTTTATTTTGATGATTGGACTGTATTTGGGTTGGTTAAGTGCCATGAAGTGAGCTTACGCTTGATGCTGGATACCTGCCGAAGATACCAAATCGCGCTTAACCTCAAGAAGTGTGTGTTTCTTGTTCCTTTTGGGAACCTATTGGGACATGTGGTTTGAAAATAGAGACTAATGGTAGATCCCGTGAAGATTGTGGTGATTTTGAATTTGGAAGCACCGTGAAGTGTGAAACAACTGCGCGCTACTCTGGGACATACAGGGTACTACAGAAAGTTTTCAAAAGTTATGCCCAAATCATCGCGCCGATGGAGAAACTATTGAAGAAGGATGTTACATTCTGCTGGAACGATGGCTGCAAGGAAAAGCTAGATATATTGAAGGAAAAGATGGTCACTACACCGATTCTTGTCTTCCCAAATTGGAACAAAGAGTTCCATGTCCATGTTGACACATCGTGTATAGCGTTGGGAGCGATACTAACACAGGATGGTGGAGAGGGTTTGGATTACCCTATCGCATTCACTAGTCACAGATTGTCTAAAGCAGAAAAGAACTATTCCACCACTAAATGCGAGGGACTAGCTATGGTGTATGCACTCCAGAAGTATCGACACTACTTGCTAGGAGGTCACTTTAACATGTATACAGATCATTTCGTGCTGAATTACTTAGTCAATAAGCTTTTGTTGGGGGGGCAGATATGCAGATGGATTTTATTGTTCCAAGAATATGAATTTGAAGTTGTTGTGAAACCTGGATGATTGAATGCAGGACCAAACCACCTGTTGCGCATTGAGATAGGAGAGGAACCTACTAGTCTGGAGGAAGGATCACTCGATGCACTACTCTTTGTTGTGCGTGTAGTGGATGGAAATTTTGAAGATATGATTCACTTTCTCATGACTGGAACTATGTCGAAAGGATACTCTGTCTAGCAGAATAAGGAACTAGTGGTGCGCACGACATATTTCTCTGTCATTGCGGGGAACCTATATAAGATGGGGAATGATGAGATACTGCGAAGGTATGTACCTGACTTTGAATGAAGCAATATCCTAGCGGACGCTCATGGGGGCACTGCGGGAGGAAATTATGCATGGAGAGTGACCACAGAGAAGATTCTCCGCACAAGGTTGTAGTGGCTAAACCTTCATCAAGATTCAAAAGCACATTGCAAGGCCTGTGATGTATGTCAAAGAACTGGTAAACCATCGCGGAGGGATGAGATGCCTTTAAATCCGCAAATGACGTTGCAGCCCTTTGAAAAGTGGGTGATCAACTTCGTAGGACCTATCAAACCTCAAGGAAAAACAGGTGCGAGATATATTATCACTGTGACAGAGTACTTATCTCGTTGGGCAGAAGCATAACCAGTAAAAAATTTCATGGCTGCGATGGCCGTGAAGTTTCTATTTGAACACGTATTAACATGATTTGGATGTCCGAAGATCTTGATGATTGATTGCGGCACACATTTCCTGAATGAGATGATCAGCGCGCTGACATAATAGCTTTAGGTGTATCATAAAAAAAGCACACCGTATCACCGACAAGCTAACGGGACAGTAGAAGCATTTGACAAAGTACTGGAGATTGCGCTGACCAAGGCAGCGAAGTAATTGGGAAATGCGCATACCCGATGTATTATGGGCTTATAGGACAACATGAAAGAAACTGATGAGACAAACACCTTTCTGGCTGGTCTATGGAGTGGAAGCTGTAATGTCGATCGAATACATCGTGCCTAGTCTGCGCATAACAATGCTCACAGGTATGACAAATCACAAAGCTCTGGAGGAGAGGTTCGCATAGTTGGAGGAACTCAAGGAAGAATGATTTTTGGTTGGCTTTCACCAACAGGTACAAAAGTAGCACGAAAAGGCCTGGCATGATCGACATATTGAGTTGTTCACCTTCAAGGTGAAAGATTTGGTGTTACTGTATGATAGTAAGTTTGATAAATTCTTAGGAAAACTCAGAATGCATTGGCTAGGACAGTATGTTATTAAGGAGGTCACAGACGGAGGCGCGATGCAGTTGGTAAAGTTAAATGGAGAAACTTTCCCAGGAAAAGTGAATGGTAGTCGGTTGAAGCCATACATTGGTGGCCCGACTATTTGACCAGATGACAGAAGCACAGTATTAGCACTCGAGGCAGCTAAAAGGAGGTGTGGGACTATAAACAGGTTCAGGGAAGCAGTTCAACTACAACAATTTCTGCACAGCACGTCTAGGAAGTGAAACAAGCAGCTGCTCAGTGCGTTGTCAATCTTGCAGCAATCCAGGCAGAGTTGGGAGGTCTCTGCGCGAAGATCTCCATACCAACAGAGTGACTTGAGGGCAATTCACAATGTTTGTGTTAGGGGCCTGTTGGGAGCAGGATCCCCTAAGGAAGGTTTTGGGGCTTAAAGCCCAGTTTTTGCTTAAAAGTTATAAATTTGATGTAAAGAGTCCGCATTTTGTGGGCGCGGAGCGCGAAGTTGTAAATGAGTCATAGGGTTGTCTGCCCTCAATTTTGTAATGTAATGTCAACTTTAGAGATCTACCGATGGTCCGCAGACCATGGGATTGTATAAATAGAGCGAGGCTCTAAGTAGTTGAGATATAATAGATAATAGAATTAGAGGGAATGATGATGGAATAGAAGGATAGCAAAAGATCTAAGCGTAGAGTCGAGTCTTTGGGTCATAGAGTAGGAGAAGGCTCTGCAACTGAGTTCGCAGAGGCCTAGTGGTCCGCAGCTGAGTGCACGAACCCTTCCAGCTGAGTGTGTAGGGCGAGTCGAGTATGTAATTGTTGAAGCATTAATAAAGAGAAGTTTTACATCAATTCTGTGTATTTATTTCTGGTTTCTATATCGAATATATTGGGTATAAATTGCATTTATGTTGTCTATATGGTGCACGAACATATTTGAAAATTTTGATTAAGTAAATGTGAGATAATGTATCTATTTACACGAAGTTAACTAACAATTGTAAGAAAATAAGTAAGATACGCGGTGTAACTTGGGGAAATAGTGTAGATCGCTACCCTTACAATGCGAAAGCATCTCAACCCCTGGTTAGGGTTGCGTGAAAGGCAATCCTAACAGATTGTGAAGGTCTCGTAGGTTAGGACAGTGTGCGAAGCGACCTGCACGAAGGTAGGCACAGTTGGATTAAATTGACCCCTCAGACATCTCCAGGGTGTGGAAACTTGGTTCCAACAGCCCCCCATACTGCTTCAGGTGAGACTTTAGTTCGCGCACCGCGGGCTGATGTTGAAAGGGCCAATAGTGTAGGGATTTGTTTGGCTAATTAACTTCGAACCTAGGTCAGGCCCCCTCAAGCCAACACAAGGTAATGGCAAGATTAAGAAGGACACCGAATGGTCGAGAATCGCGTCCATCAAAGGATTCCAATGTGTTAGGTAATTGGTTCAGGGTAGGAGAACCAATTGCCTTCCAACAAGAGACAGACATGATGTAGGTGGAAGCACCTTCATCAATGATGGTTGTGTGGATGGTCTTCTCATTAATGATCACCTAAATGAGAAAGGCAATCTGATGAGGTAAGCATGGAACATGGTTTTCCAGATAAAAAAAAAATGAGATTGGAATCATATGGATATTTGCCTCTTGTTGACCACTATGTGTCAATGACCGATAGTAGTACACCCCCTTTTTTCACAAAAGGGATAGCGCTTGATTGATGTGTCTATGTCGTTCGACTATTATCATCAGCCTAATCATGTTATATTGTAAACCCAATTTTCATGTGTAAATTGTAAATAATCTCAGCAGATCCATGTCATGTATGTAATTGCCTAGGTAAACCTAATTTTCTAGTGATGATCTACGTTCCGGAAGGTTTTTTGTCTCACCGATCCATGATTGGCAGAGTTTTCCTTCAACCTAACCCCAAAGTTGGAATGGATTTTGTCATTAGAATACTAGGGGAGTCCTAGTGTGCTAAATCAAGTCTATGTAAAAGTGATCTGAGAATAATCCTAACTATTTGGTTAGGTTATTTTATTACAAATTTCTTGATCTACTGGATTGTATTTGTGTTGCAAAACTAGGTAGTCTGCGAGGGTCTATATCAAATGGGTTTTCCACTTGAGATGTAAAAATGTAAAAATCATGATGTAAAGTGTCTTGAGGGTTAGAAAAATAATTTATCTCCTCATAAGTCCTAGGTCCTAGGTAATTTTAAAGTTTCCAAAGGCTAAATTCGAGGATCCTTTAAAAAATTAAATTTTAAGAGGTCCAAGGACTAAGGTTAAATGATTATTTTGCTAAATTTTATGCCCTTGGTCCCTAGGGTTAAGTCAAAGTCAGAATTTGGAGGAAATTAATTCAAAATTTATATTTTTGAATTAACTGAAATGCATTTAAATGATAATTTCGAATTTCCTCATTATTTTAATTTCGACAGATGAGATTAAAAGATTTTTTGATCCTCATCAACAGTCGAGATCGCTTTGACAAGGATCACTCGAACTAGCCGTTGGGAAATTTTCCTTTAAATAGGGGGTCAGTTGTCATTTGAGAGGATTCGATCTTTGATTCGTTGCTAAGGAAAGCTCTCTTGTAATCGTTTTTCATGTGCAATGAAGAAAGACTCTGGGGTTAATTTCTGCTGGTGTTACTCTTCGTGGAAATGTTGTAAGATGTTTTATTTTCATGCATAGATTTATTTTCAGCCATTGATGATAGCTTATTGAAGAGTGATTTAAGCACAGGTACCTTGTTTGGTCTATGGGGTTTGAATGATAGTCTAATTTCTGAATATGATGGCAGGTATCTCCATTAAATCTGAATTTTATTGTTGTTTTCTCTCTCTATGTTAATGGTTGAATTAATTTGTGCAGGAAATCCTTGATTTTGAGATCATTGGGTGTTTGGGGAAGTCTTCAGTTGGACCAGCCAACTCCTGGATAGCATTTTCTGAAGAGCCCAGCTAGTTTTGATCTCGGCCTTATCATTAGAACTTCTGTTGTGGATGCATGAAGGGTTTTCTGAAGCACCTCATCTTAAATTTAAAATTTTAAAAATATATATGTGTGGCATAATGACAGATCTAGCTACTTAGAGCCTTTAACCTGTGAATATTGTAATTATTTAGCTAGTTTTTGGTGTTTTTAGTTTCATCCTTGCATATATTGTTTCTAGGCGTTTTTTTTTGCCATTGCAGGTTACAGATCTGAAGAGGAGATTTTGCTTGGAGCCAAATCTAGGCCCTGGAGGGTAAGATCTGGCCTCAAAGTCAGCTCTTGCAGGGGTTTTTGAAGAAATTTGAAGGTTTCCCGGGCCTGGTGTTTATCCTTATTACAGGAAAGTTTTCAAAATTTTTGTAAGCAGGCTGTGGGATTGCTGCCAAACCTCCACACAACTTTCTCCCACTGGCCAGTCTCTACTCTACCCACGTTTCTTCAAACCCTTGCTGTCTCAAGGCTGCATATCTCAACATCTCTGCGTTCATCAACATCTCCAAATGCTGCCCACACATTCTTCCAAAACTCACGCAGCTTACTCCATTGACCTCTACACTATCCCTCTATCTTCAAACTCCTCATCACAGCTGCCATCCATCTCCACGCTGCCATTTTATACGCTTTCCTTCCACACTCTAGGTCTCTCTTCTCTACGTTGCCAATCCATCCCCACGTTGTCCGTCAAACCCTCTACTCCATACGTCGGTTTCATCCATTCCTCCTTGCCACTGTCAAGTCTCTTCAACCTGCACATGCAAGTAATTTTCGAGCTCCAGATCTACATATTCACCTCCCCATGCAGCCTTCATTCTCTGCGATCCGTTGTTTCCAAACCCTCCTCCCTCTCGTTGCTCTGTCGTGCTGCTCTATATGCAGCCATACCCACGCCCATCCTCCATCGAAATCCTCGCGCTGCTCCTTGCTCCATCCCTCATCTACACACCTGCAAAATGAATCTGTTGCTACCCATCCTTGCATATTACCTTCATTCCACACAGTCACAAACCAAGCTCACCTCTCCTCTCTGCTGCTACTCTATATCCGCAGTGCATTGCTATTCTCTTCCACTGTCAACGCATACTTGCAACCACATAACCAAACATTTTATTTTTTTAATATACGGGTTAATAAGCTTGGAGCCTCATGATTTCATTCTTTTTATTTTGGTCTCTATGCATCTGTCGGGTTAGGGTTAGCATTGGTTTCATATAGCATTTATTTTAATCAACAATAAAATTCGATTTTGGTTTTAGATTAGTGTTAGCTTTTCGATTTCCCCTTAGTTATTTTAGCGTAGGTATTTTATTTATTTATTTTTATATGGTTTGGTTTTATAGAAATTAAAATAAAAATAAAAAATCAGTTTTTTTTTTTTGAGTTGATTTTTTTTAAAGTTCGAATTTTCATTTCATTTAAATTTTATTTTAATTTATTTTGACTTTGATAAAAAAGTTCTAAAATAAAACATTTAAAAATCTAAAAAATTCTAAAACTTAAAAAAATTAAAAAATGAAATTTTTTTGAAAAAAGACTAATAAAAAATTGAAAATTCCTTTTGATGTCTTTTTTGTGGTATTAGTATTTATCATTTTATTATAGTTCAATATGCTTAAATTTTTATATCTGGAGAAGAATTACTGGAAAGTGGTAAATGCTCTTAGATTTTGGCTATTAAGCATCTTTTAATTCTAGGATCTGAACTCGCTAGCATTTAAATTTCGCGGTTATTTAAAGTATTTGACCTTTTGAAATTTAATTTCTAGAACTTTGTGCATCTTTTGAACATCTTGCATCTGGTGTAATTAATCATTGCTTGATTGTTTTAATGCTCAGTGTATGCTAGACATTTCCTTAAATATTTTCAAGCAATTGTTAAAAGGTTTGTTTCCTAAGCAGCAACAGCAAACCCATTTCTTGGTTTTCACTTCGTCTAGTGAGATCATTAACTCCATAAGGCAATGGTTGTAATCATTTAAAATTTAATCAAGTTCTAAGTTTTGCTAAGCCTTAATCAAGTATTCAATTGCTTCGATGTGTCTCCTAAACCAGTTGTTTCCCAGTTGGTCTTCCTTTATCCCATAGGGTCTACCCCCCTTAGCCTGCTATATGAAGACGGCTTAAACAGATAGATCGGGGATCACGGTAACAACCCCCAGTCTAAGCATTGTCGTGGTGCCTAGACACTCTGTGCAACAACATTTTTTCGTACCGTTGCCGAGGATATTTTATTCTTAGTGTTTCAACGACTTTTCATTTCTCATATTTTCATTTGGGCCGGCAACAACAACATTTTTTGGTGCCTTTGCGAGGAATAGAGTTTTTATGTCCTTGGGCTTTGCAACACTCATCATTCATCTTTCATCTTTCTATCATTCATTTGAGCCGGCAAGGTCAACATTTTTGGCACATCTCATCTTTTCCACCATTCATTAGCCTGTCAAGTGGCCGACCTTTCCTGGCGTCATTTGATCTTTTCATCACCCTATCTTTCATCATCTCGTTAATTGTTTCATCTGTGCCTTTAGCACCTAGAATTCTCGGTTCATTTCTTGTTTGGGTGGCGACTCCATTTCTTTTCATTTATTCTTAGACAAGAAGCTCCCCTTATATCCGGTTATTTGTTGCCTTTTGGATCCTAGAGTTAGATTCATGTTCAAGTGGCAACTCCACTTCTTTCATCTCTTGATTTTCTTGAGTAGAGGTCTCTCTCTATATCATCCATTTGGTCCCTCATTATTCATGATGGATTATTCGTCTACCTCATGTCATTTCACTAATGTTCTCCATGATCTTCTGGAAGTGGCTATTCATATATTGTCTTTGTTCTCAAGTGGTGATTCAATCATTGTTAGAAAGCATCTATGCAAGTTTTCTCGTATAATGCTCATATATTGTAATTCTCCCCAATATGATCATGAAGATGTCAAAATGAATCTATTTGCATTTTATTTAGAGGGTGATGCTTTGAATTGGTTTAATAATTGTCCTGAAGATTCTTTCACTTCTTTACAAGACATCGTTCATGCTTTTAAAGATAGATATGGTTATCAAGATAGCTTGCCTTGTGCCCCTAAAATTATGCAACATAATGAAAGTGATTTTATGAAGAATTAAACTATCGATGAAAGATTTCAAGACAATTCTCCATATAAAAATATGCCATCCACCTGTGTGAAGTAGGAAAGTGTTCCCTCTGCAGATAGAGGCAACCCCTCTAGCCCTAGAGTGGGTCTAGTCACAACAAGACAAAACAATAATTGATTCCCTTAAATAGTCATTGTTGGAGGCCTACCTCAAACCGGTGGTTGATGAAGTTCCGTTGCGCTGCTTCAGCTTCCATTTCCTTCTCCTCAATGAGAAATCAACCTGAAACACCACAAGAAAACAACAGAGCACATAACTGAGAAACAACAATGATCTATTTACTCATAAAGTCAAGAAATCATGAGCTATCAAGTAAATTGCATACAAGACATAGGAAATCATCATTGATTGTATTAATAATGAATCAAGAGCAAAACTTACAACCAAGTCTTGATGTCGCAAGCCTTCTTGGAGGGTCCAGCCAATATATTTCTTTAAGCATTCACTCTCAAGAATGGGTCTCCCAAATAGGCAATATCTCTCTCTCACTCACAAGATTTAATACAAGGTGAAGGCACTCCACAACCTCTTAACAAGCTATTAGCAATCCCACACTTGTCACACTCACACCAAAGTTATCTACTAAACTCAAAAACACTAGCAGCATTGTCCAACCAAAAGAACTTAGTAACTCATAGCAATGGTGAGTGATTTCATAGGAGGAGTCTCCATGAAATGAGGGAGAGGGAGCTTATCCTCAAGGAAGGTTGCACAAAAGACAGAACCACCATCCTAGAGGAGGAAGGGCAACCCAAACTGACCCAACAACCAGGTCTAGAGACATCCAGAAGGCCGATTGTTGGAACAAATTCGCCCAATCTGGATCGTCGCTAGTCGTGAACTAAGTCTCCGTGACGACATCGTAAGAAGGAAATGCATTCAGACCCATCATCGCGATAAATAGCTAATAGCCTGGCACAGGGCCTTGAAACCCAACTGTCGCAGGAAATAGGTGTACACCTGCGACGATGTCACGATGAGACTGTTTAGGACAGAGGTCCGTCGCATATATTAAGGGTTTACTCGCGATGAGGCAGAAACTTAGGGAATGAGGGTCAACTTGCAGCATCAGAGAGCATTTTCTTAATCTTCTTACATCAGTGGGAAGACATGAACATGTTTATTTGATACACAACACAGTAGAGGGACTGAGATGAGGACAGTGACAAATTATTGTGTAATAGATGCCCCCTAAAGCATGAAGCCCGAGAGAGTGGGAAGGGTGAAATGCTTTACGAAACTGTCTAAACTAGAATACCACCTTGAAGAACCTGCAGGTGCAAGTACAACTGATATCTCTAATAGATGTAGTCTAGGCATGGGCACATCCATCCAAAAGACATATGAAACTCGGTCTGTGGTATGGACGCAGCCACCCAGTTGATAAGACCATATAAAATGACAAAGGTATGGTTATATCCATCTCTGAAGATTCAAGTATGGTCACAGCCATCCAGTCAAAGAGTCATGTATGTAATCACGAACTAATCCACGTAGCTTGAACATATGTAATCCCAGTCTGGGGTCTTGAAACCCAACTGATTATAGTACAAATTTTAGCATGCGAATAGATGTGTTGAGGTCGAGCATGATAGAAAGTTGCTTGATTACTGTTCAATGATAAAAACCATTAACAAGCACGAGAGAAACCACCAATAATGCCAATGGCTCTCAAGGTACTGTCCAGTACAATCCACTAAGCGTGAAAAATGAGCTGAAGTTGAACACTCATGGAATCACCCAATCGAAGACCAATGACGAAAGTATGTCGTTAAGCGCGAAGAACTTTCCATTGAGGCATGCAAGCTCCAAGGTACCGAAGGGTATCTCTAGACCAATCTCCTAGATAATGAGCTGGTGTTGACAGGAGATGATCCGTCATAGGAGGGACATAATGTTTCCCCCATAAACGACGCGACATAAGGAACAAGTATTAGATGGTGAAACAAAGTATCAGAGGAGGATGTAAGGATGCAAACCGTAGAAGGATTATACTCTTGAACATATCGACGACATGACCCCGGAATGTGGCAGCATTTTGGTACCAAGGGATCGGAGGCTTGATGGAGACAAAATGGATCAAATGGAACGAGACAAAATGGCAACCCAAAAACCCGAAAGGCCAAATGACGAAGTGTGGATATCCCAACCTGATAAGAAGCAAAAGTGTCGATGTTCAAAAGTGACTAGCTGCCGCAGGTAACTAATGACGACTTCCAAATTTTCCCCCACCATTGCTGGTGAGTACCCCAATTATTTTTGAAAACAAGCTTGAAGGGGATAGCATATGCTTGTAATATAAGTTCAACCTTCGGACGAATCCAACCTAGTAGTAGTTTAACAAGCCCTAGGGAGGAGAAGCTCGAGTCTCGTCATGACGATAAGTCCAATGTCGCCAAGGTTTAACAAGTCCGACATAGCAAAAACTCGAAGTCTTTTTCATGTTTAGAGAGCTTGAAAAAGACATGGAAAAGAAAACTCTAGGGGGGTCCTTTTTTGTAAATTTGTGTCCCTCGAGCCCAAAAAAATATAAAATAATACTCGAGAGAACTGCTTGATCATTACGATCAAGGAGTACTTTTCGTAATTAGTGGCTCCGATCCGAAAATGTAAAAAAGTGATCAAAGACACATCATTTCATAACCAGTATCGAACTCGAAATGACAAAAGTCCGGCGATCTTTTCGCATTTATACGGTCCAAAAAGAGCTAAAAGCAGACCACCATTTTTATTCTCTTTAACAAGTCAAAAAGGGAAAAACTCGGCAATCCTTTCATATTTTATGAGTCAGAAAAGAGCTTAAAGGTGACTCGTCCTAGAGGAACGAGTGGTATAAAGGGTAGCAACTAGTTCTGACAATAGTGGAACTGCTCAAAACATGTAATGGTCAAGAGGCTGGCTAATAAAACCACTCATCGCTGCGGTTCCTCAGGAAAGGAAAAACAACCAAGTGAAAACATATGATCAGCCAAAGAGATGGTGGTGATGGAATGAAACATCCAAGGTTCATCTAGCATAATTTAGCGGATAAAAATGGCAATCACGAGATGTAAATTGGGTATGGGTTCATTTTTACACAAGCTTGAACCATGGAGAACTCTGCTTGGATTCGGTTTCATGTTTACAGAAGCTTGAAATGAAAAAATATACTTGTTATAAGTTTGCATGCCTCTGGCATAATGACACAAATCGAGGTACATGCCCCCCAAGCTTCATTGCATTCAACAAGGTGGATGGAATGAAGGTTCACTTTCAAGATCTTGGAAAGACTTGACTCAGATTTTACGAGATCTTAATCAAAGACTCAATTTGGAAAAGGGAGTTGTTTCATTTTTTAATGAGGTTGACACAATAAAAGAACTATCCTCATAACCCTATTTCATTTTTTAATGAGGTTGGCACAAGATCAAGAACCTTCCTCAACACTCCTTATTTCATTTTTTTACGAGCTTGACACAAGACAAGGAACTATGCTCCAAACCCCTTGCTTCATTTTTTAATGAGCTTGACACAAGACAAGGAAATATGCTCCATTATCCTTGTTTCATTTTTTAATGAGGTTGACACAAGATTAAACTATCCTCGATATATGATTCCTGTTCATGGTCCAGATGAAAACATGGCTCCCAAGAGGTCTTTGCGGGATGGAAGAAACACACTATGGGAGGAATGCATGTCATGAGGCACTAATGACAGATCAGGTTCCAATGCCCCCAATACATGATGTGCAAGACCATCTGCATGATCATTAGCAAATGTAGAGACAGAACAGGAAGCCACATAATTGACCTGCGGCTGGGAAGGTACTGCTTGCGAGCAAGAACCGATAGGGGACGACGGCTGCACAGGAGGCACTGGGGGACTACAGAACGATAATTGATCTATGGTCACCATTCTTCCGTCGTGTGGAAAAAAAACACACGGAAAAGCGAAGAGACAAGGGCCCCCATGGCATAAATATTGTCACAGCCAAGGAGAAGATTGAAATCCAAGGAACCTTGGACAACCATTATGTCTATATAGACGATTTTGCCTCCCAAAGTAACAGGAAACTTTGGAAGGATACCTAAAGGTTGATTAGTTCCTCCATCAAACGCCAACAGATTCTGTGTGACCGGCACAAGCTGTGGGGAGCCCAAAGCTTGCCAAGTAGTGAAACGCATGAGGTTAATCGACACACCCTCATCCAAGACAGTGCCAGGTACTTCCTTATCATAGGCATGTATTGTAATCTATAAAGACACGTAGGATGGAAGGTAGAAAGTAGTCAAGTGACTCCAATCGAAGGAAACGACTGAACTACTTGATGGGGGTATCATATGATTTCCCCCATGCTCAACAGGAACTGAAGAAGGACCCTTTGAATCAGCTGGGATAGGAGGGTCATTCTCGGACTCAGGAGAATCTGACAAGATGAGAAGAACATGAGAAGAATGATCATGATTCTCATCGGGAACAGAGTGGACCACTGGTGGTGAATCCAAGTCGACACTCTTTCTGACCAATGGTTGGTCAAGAACAGGCTGAGCACAGCCAAGTTCGGGAAGAGAAGGGTGGACAAGAGAAGAATCTAAGTTAATCTCATTGTCAACCGGGAGAGGGTTTGAAGAGAGCCTATAATAACTAACGAGAAGTCGGGGTGAAGAAGCTATAAGACTTTCCAAAACGGCGGAAGCTTTATCCATGAGCTTTATCGAATCTTCCCTTTCTTCCTACCGTTGCTAGTTGAGGATTGATCATCGACATGAGCTTCAGAGGACGATGAGGGACGAGCCAGATCGTGAGACCATACTTCTAAGATCCTAGGAATGCGAAGACAATCATGAAGAAGATAGTCACCCTTGCACAATTTACAAGGAAACTTAACCTTCCCCAGTGGAGTCGCCAACTTGTGAAGTAGGAAAGTGTTCCCTCTGCGAACAAAGGCAACCCCTCTAGCCCTAGAGTGGGTCTAGTCACAGCAAGACAAAACAACAATTGATTCCCTTAAATAGTCATCGTTGGAGGCCTACCTCAAACCGGTGGTTGATGAAGTTCCATTGCGCTGCTCCAGCTTCCATTTCCTTCTCCTCAATGAGTAATCAACTGGAAACACCACGAGAAAATAACAGAGCATGTAACCGAGAAACAACAATGATCTATTTACTCATAAAGTCAAGAAATCATGGGCTATCAAGTAAATTGCATACAAGACAGAGGAAATCATCATTGATTGTATTAATAATGAATCAAGAGCAAAACTTACAACCAAGTCTTGACGTTGTAAGCCTTCTCGGATGGTTCAGCCAATATGTTTCTTCAAGCATTCACTCTCAAGAATGGGTCTCCCAAATAGACAATATCTCTCTCTCACTCACAAGCTTTAATACAAGGTGAAGGCACTCCACAACCTCTTAACAAGCTATTAGCAATCCCACACTTGTCACACTCACACCAAAGCTATCTACTAAACTCAAAAACACTAGCAGCACTGTCCAACCGAAAGAACTTAGTAACTCATAGCAACGGTAAGTGATTTTATAGGAGAAGGAGTCTCCATGGAATGAGGGAGAGGGAGCTTATCCTCAAGGAAGGTTGTACAAAATATGGAATCACCATCCTAGAGGAGTAAGGGCAACCCAAACTGACCCAACAACCAGGTCTAAAGACATCCAGAAGGCCAATTGTTGGAACAAAGTCACCCAATCTAGATCGTCGCTAGCCGTGAACTAAGTCTCTGCGACAGCATCGCAAGGAGGCAATGCATGCAGACCCATCGTCGTGATAAATAGCTAATAGCCTCGCGCCAGGCCTTGAAATCTGACCGTCACGAGAAACATGTGTACACCTGAGACAGTGTCTCAATGAGACTATTTAGGACAGAGGTCCATCGCGTATATTAAGGGTTTACTCACGACGAGGCAGAAACTTAGGGAATCAGGGTCAACTTGTAGCATCAGAGAGCATTTGCTTAATCTTCTTACATCAGTGGGAAGACATGAACATGTTTATTTGATACAAAACACAGTAGAGGGACTGAGATGAGGACAGTGACAAATTACTGTGTAATAACTTGTACCGTTGCAGATCAAATCCATGATAGTGCAAAAGCAGGAACAAGTTATGAAATCAGTGTTGACAATGAAAGGGAAAATCATAAGAAAATTATATAAGAACTAATGCGGCTGGAAAAAATATGGATTAATCAAGAAAAATTTGTAACTGATTACGTCAATGATATGAGAACTTTATACACCCACCTAGAAAAGCGAGATAAGGAGATGGAAACCATGAAAGCTAATCATGATAGGGAGATTAATTCTATGCAAAACAAGTTATTAACTATGGATGAATAAATGAATATCATGACATTTGATTATAATAATCAGTTGGCTAGCATGCAAGCAAATCATAAGAAAGAGATAAACTCTATGCAACATTTCTTGATGACCATAAAAGCAAAGAATGACAAAGTAATAAAAGATATGGAAGCTAGTCAGATATGTCTTCAGAATAAGTTATTGACCATGGAGGAAGACCATGCCAGGAAAATCAATGCTATAAAGGTTAAACACTCTAGCTAGATGGATGCCATAACAATACAGGTACAGAAATTTCAACAGCGGTCAGAGGATGAAAGAAACAAGGAGACGTCAATAGATCAAAAGCCTCCTTATCTACTGCAACAAGCTCCATCTTATTATGAGGAGGTCATTTGTTCCATTGAAAAGTGGTTAATTGGAGGTGATCAAGATAAAATAGAAAACAATAAAGATCATATGCAAAATGAAGAAAGACATGTCACGCATATCCTACATACTTCATCCGAGAGTTTTGAAGCAGAATGTTCCACAAAGAAAAAACGTAAGAGAAAGAGAATGAGAAAGCAATTTGATGCATCAAATAGCCGTAAGCAGCTTGATTTTCGGATAGGAAAAATTCCAACGTTATGCAGAATTGGACATGGCACATCCTAGAAGCAGCCAACAGATTTGCCTGAAAGCAGGTAAATGCTCAATATACACTATATTGAACGCATCTGATGCCATGGGGCACCCTATGTATTTCTAACCCTACTCCTTGTCTTTTCAACATTTCATTTCTTTCTTAGGATTAGATTTACTTTTCATGTTACTAGATAGTTAATAAATGAAGAGCTTATATCTTTCATGTGCTTAATGTTATATGATGATTTTTGCATGGATGCTACTTATGTTTTGTTGTGTGTTGCATGGATGTAGATTCTGGATTCTCACATTCCTACAGTGCAGCAACGTGTCCCCAAGTAGAGCCAAATGTTGACCACTACGTGTCAATGACCCATAGAAGTACACCCCCTTTTTTTCGCAAAATGGATAGTGCTTGATCGACGTGTTCGTGCCATTCAACTATCATCATTAGCTTAATCATGTTATATTGTAAACTCAGTCTGCATATGTAAATTGTAAATAATCTCAGCAGATCTGTGTCATGTATGTAATTACCTAGGTAAACCTAATTTTCTAGTGATGATCTATGTTCCGAAAGGTTTTTTTGTCTCACTAATCCATGATCATCAAAGTTTTCCTTCAGCCTAACCCCAAGGCTGGAATGGATTTTGTCATTAGAATCTTAGGGGAGTCCTAATGTGCTAAATCGAGTCTATGTAAAAGTGATTTGGGAATAATCCTAACTATTTGGTTAGGTTATTTTATTACAAATTGCTTGATCTGTTGGATTGTATTTGTGTCGCAAGACTGCGTAGTCTGTGAGGGTCTATATCAAATGGGTTTTCCCCCTTGAGATGTAAAAAAGTAAAAATCATGATGTAAAGTGTTTTGAGGGTTAGAAAAATACTTTATCCCCTCATAAGTCCTAGGTCCTAGGTAATTTTAAATTTTCCAAAGGCTAAATTCGAGGGTCCTTTAAAAAATTAGATTTTAAGAGGTCTACGGAGTAAGGTTAAATGATTATTTTGCTAAAGTTTATGCCCTTGGTCCGTAGGGTTAAGTCAAAGTCAAAAAATTTCGGAAATTAATTCAAAAATTAAAATTTTGAATTAATTAAAATACATTTAAATGATTATTTCAAATTTTCTTATTATTTTAATTTCGACGGATGAGATTAAAAGATTTTTTGATCCTCATCAACAGTCGAGATTACTTTGACAGGGATCACTCGAACTAGCCGTTGGGAGATTTTTCTTTAAATAGGGGGTCAGTTTTCATTTGAGAGGATTCAATCTTTGAGTCATGTGCTAAGGAAAGCTCTCTTGTAATCATTTTTCATATTTAATAACGAAAAAATTTGGGGTTAACTTCTACTGGTGTTACTCTTCGTGGAAATGTTGTAAGATGTTTTATTTTCTTGCATAGATTTATTTTCAGCCATTGATGATAGCTTATTGAAGAGTGATTTAAGCACATGTATCTTGTTTGGTCACTAGGGTTTGAATGATAGTCTAATTTCTGAATATAATGGCAGGTATCTCCATTGGATCTAAATTTTATTGTCGTTTTTTCTCTCTATGTTATTGGTTAAATTAAGTTGTGCATGAAATCCTTGATTTTGAGATTGTCGGGTGTTCAAGGAAGTCTTCAGTTGGATCAGTCAACTCCTGGATAGCATTTTCAAAAGAGCCCATCTAGTTTTGATCACAGGCTTATCATTAGAACTTCCATTGTGGATGCATGAAGGGTTTTCTGAAGCATCTCATCTTAAATTTAAAATTTAAAAAAAAAAATGTGTAGCATAATGACAGATCTGGCTGCTTATAGCCTTTAACCTATCAATATTGTAATTATTTAGCTAGTTTTGGGGGTTTTTAGTTTCATCCTTGCATATATTGTTTTTGGGCGTTTTGTTTTGCCATTGTAGGTTGCAGATTTGAAGAGGAGATTTTGCTTAAAGCCAGATCTAGGCCTTGGAGGGTAAGATCTGTCCTCAGAGTCAGCTCTTGTAGGGGTTTATAAAGAAATTTGAAGGTTTCCCAAGCCTGGTGTTTATCTTTGTTACAGGAAAATTTTAGAATTTTTTTTAAGCAGGTTGTGGGATTGCTGCCAAACCTCCATGCAGCTTTCTTCCACTGGCCAGTCTCTGCTCTACTCGCACTTTTTCAAACCCTTGTTGTCTCAAGGCTGCATATCTCACCATCTCTACGTTCATCAACATTTCCAAACGCTGCCCACACATTCTTCCAAAACTCACATAGCTTACTCCATTGACATCTACACTGTCCCTCTGTCTTCAAAATCCTCATCACAGCTACCTGCCATCTCCATGCTGCCATTTTCTGTGCTTTCCTTCCACACTGCAAGTCTCCCTTCTCTACGTTCCCAGTCCATCCCCACGCTATCCGTCAGCCACTCTGCTCCATACACCGCTTTCATCCATTCCTCCTTGCCGTTGTCGAGTCTCTTCAACTTGCACGCAAGTAATGTTCGAGCTCCAGATCTGCGTATTCACCTCCCCACGTAGCCTTCATTCTCTGTGATCCGTCATTTCCAAACCCTCCTCCCTCTCGTTGCTCTGTCGTGCTGCTCTATACGCAACCATACCCATGCCCATCCTCCATCAAAACCCTCACGCTGCTCCTTGCTCCGTCCCTCATCCGCACACCTAGAAAACGAATCTACTACTACCCATCCTTGTGTGTTTACTTCATTCCACGATTTTGCTACTCTAGATCCACAATGCATTTCTATTCTCTTCCGCAGCCACATAACCAAACATTCGATTTTTTTTATATATGGGTTAATCAACTTGGAGCCTCACGGTTTCATTCTTTTTATTTTGGTCTTTATGCATCCGTCAAGTTAGCGTTAGTGTTGGTTTCATATAGCATTTCTTTTAATCAACAATAAAATTCAATTTTGGTCTTAGATTAGTGTTGGTTTTTCGATTTCCCCTTAGTTATTTTAGCGTAGGTCTTTTTTTTACTTATTTATATTTGGTTTGGTTTTATAGAGATTAAAATAAAATAATAAATAAATAAATAAATATATATATATATATATTTGTAAGTTCGAATTTTGGTTTCATTTAAATTTATTTTTATTTATTTTGACTTTGATAAAAAAGTTCTAAATAAAAAATCTAAAAAAATTCTAGAACTTAAAAAAATTAAAAAAAATTGAAAAAAGGCTAATAAAAAATTGAAAATTCCTTTTGATGTCTTTTTTTTGTGGTATTAGTACTTATCATTTTACTATAGTTAAATGTGCTTAAATTTTTATATCTGGAGAATAATTATCGGAAATTGGTAAATCCTCTTAGATTTTGGCTATTAAACATCTTTTAATTCTAGGATTTGAACTGGTTAGCATTTAAATTTCGTGGTTATTTGAAGTATTTGACCTTTTGAAATTTAATTGCTAGAACTTTATGCATCTTTTGAAAATCTTGCATCTAGTGAAATTAATCATTCCTTGATTGTTTTAATGCTCATTGTATGCTAGACATTTCAATACATATTTTCAAGCAACTGTTAAAAGGTTTTTTTCCTATGCAGCAACAAAATACCAATTATCTGATTTTCACTTCATTTAGCGAAGGCATTGGTCTGAAGCATTTAAGATCTAATCAAATTTTAAATATCGATCAAGTGCTTGTTTCCCCAAGTGTGTCTCCCAAGTCAGTTGTTTCCCAGTTGGTCTTCCTTCATCCCATAGGTTCTACCCCCCTTACCCTGCTATAGGGAGACGGCTTAAACGGAGAGATCAGGGATCAGGATGACAGTCCCCAGTCTGAGCATTGTCACGGTGCCTAGAAACTCTATGTGACAACACCTCAAATAGCTGACATCAATTCTTTCCACTGAGAAGGATAGCTTTAAATGACCTCGAGAGCTAACATCGCTGATGGTGCTTGAGCCAAATCCTCAACAATGTTATAATGTTGAGCAACTCGAGTGTTTTGATTATACAAGGACTTTTGCAGCACACCATGAGAGGGTGGTTGAATAGCGAAATCAGGATTAGGTGACTCTATATGGAGAGGACCGGAGGTAGACGGGATAGAGGAGGAAGGGGTACTTTATTTCTCTTTCCCTACCCTCGAAGTAGGTGTTTGATAATATTTTGATCGGGTAGCCACATTTATAGGTGTATTCATCATGAACACTTGGGAACCTGTGGAAGCAGAAGACTGAGGTTAGTCACCTATTTGGGTCTACTGGAAAGGAAAGGGTTCTTTCAAGACAGCTAGGGTCCCTTTGAGCAAGCGACTAACTTCAGATCATCGGGGACAATCTTTAGTGTAGTGATTCTCCTCGCAGATGAGGCATGAATACTTAGGCTTTCTTTGAGAGGCATCGCCTACAGACAACTTAGGAGGGCCCTATTTCAGGGCATCATCTTTGGCCTTGCCTTTTCCCTTATTTTTTCATTTAGAGGATTGTTTGATCTGGTAGACCAGACAACGTGAACCTCAGAGGTTTTACCAAGAGCAGGTGAATTTCGAGAGGGATCATTGGAACTAGTGTTCAAGACGATTTATGCTTAGAATAAGATTTCGCACGGGTTTGAGACACAGAACCAATAATTCCATCAATAGGTGGGCTAGTCAGAGACTTCGATGTTGTTAGATCTGATGTTGGTATTGGAGAATTGGGTAACATATCATATAACGTGCCATATTACGAGTAGACGAGGTCTAAATACTAGGCACAAGTGATGGCTTGCTCCTTAGTAACACACCCACCCATAGCTATGTCCTTAGAAATTTTGCTAACGAATGATTTTGTGAACCATTCTGTCAAAAACTAATCAAAAATTTCAAACTTGATCAGGCGACGCTGATGTCTCCATTCATGGATGTGAACGGAGATATGGGTCGCAGTGTCTTGCTTAAGTGGCGTAAGCAGATGGGTGCCAGTTTCATAGCGAACCGATAGCTGGAAATGGGTGAGGAAATCCATAGCGATAGTATTGAAGTCATTGTAGGTACTTCGAGGCAATTGGATGTACCACTTTGTTGCAACACCTATGAAAGTTCGTTGAAAAATTTGGAGACGAATGGAATTATCAACGTACAAATTGGAGGAGCACTAGAGGTGATATGTCATCACGTGGGCTTGTGGATCCTGCTTCATCTTTCCCTCAAACTTCGAACAATCACTTAGAATCTTGGATGGAACTAGAGGCCAGTATGGCGAATGAAGAATGGGATCATTCATAAGTCTAGAAACATCTGGCAACTCCAATGTGGCCAAGAATGGCAATTGTGTATTAAAAGGCATGTAGGCCCTTTAAGGAGACCCATATTGCGGAGTCTATCCTTGTTGGTAAAGATTTTTCCCCCATGGTGGTGGATTCTGTCCATATGGAATTTGATTCTGCCCCCACTGGAGGTTACCCTACCCATAAGGAGGATTTGGTCCAGGGTAGGTTTGATATTGTCCTGCCATACGCTGCTGATGAGAAACATATAGGTTAAAAGGCTATTGATCCTATTGACCTTGGACATAAGGATTTTGAAACTGCTAACCTTGGACATACAGATTTTGCACCTACTACCCCTGGACATAAGAATTTTGAACCTGCTACCCTTGGACATAAGGGTTTTGCACCTGTTGCCCCTGGACAAAAGCATTTTGAACCTGCAGCCCCTGGACATGACCTTGACCTTATAGAGGCTAACCTTGTTGATATGAATACAGGGGTTGTTGCTACCCGAGTTGACCTTGTTGCTGCAAAGGTTGGATTTGCTCCTATAAAGGTTGTCCCTGTGGCAGGCTTCTACCTGCAGAAGGCTACAACCTTCTCTTGTTCTCCAGACTCTCCTGTAAGGGAGCTACAACCCCCTTAGCTCTTGTACTAGCCGATCCACTTACTAGTACGTAGGTGTTGGCCTACTGAAATGCTCCAACCTTTACTCGTTCTCCAGCTGCTACTAGAAGGGAGCTACCACCCCCTTTTCTCTTGTACTAGTTGATGTACTAGTACGTAGGTGCCGACCTACAAAAGGCAACAGCCTTCTCTTTCTTCCTCTAGGTACCACGTTTCATACATTTTCAGATTGGATACTTCTGAAGTACAACACTGTTTCATCCAATTTTCATACTAGACCCATCAATATCATTGAAGCACAAAACAATCAATATTAGCATCATCAATTTCTGAATCACTGAAACACTGAAACCCTGTCAACAACATAGTCACCAAAACATAGAGCAGACTACAGAACTCTGTAATAACAATCAAACCCAACTGCAACTTCAAACATCATACTTCATTATGTATACGCTACTACGATGAATCAAACCCCGGTATATACGCGCTTTCGCCAAAGCCAACCCGCGTACAAATATATACATATTCAATCATGACTTTGCGATTGTTTTAGACATCAGCCATACCCAGATCATAACATGCGTACAATAAAACATGCATCAATAATTCAAATCTAGTCTAACCATGATCAAACCATATAAAGATGATTCATTTCAAACCATTTGATCCTGATCTATCCTTAGATCTTGTTCTCCATCAACCCGTGAGATACCTCCTTAGCTCAGATCAAGCAATGCATCATAACCCATATCCTGCATACTAGATCTCATACTACATCAGATATTCAAGTCTTTTTCCATTTATTTGCCTAATGATCTTCTTCTCCTTTTATAATCTTAGGCCTTACTCAATACCATGGTCCAAAACCATAACAAAACAATACCACGGACCCAATACTTGGGTTCAACTCTTTTGGATGCAATACCACAGACCAAAACCATAGGATCAAAAACCGTCAGACTAATACCATGAACCAACCATAATATTTCCTATGTGTGTGCGCTTTTCTCTGCATGAAAGTTCGTGAACTTTTCTCTGCATGAAAGGAAATTTTCTCTACATGAAAGTTCGTGAACTTTTCTCTACATGAAAGGAACTTTTCTCTTCATGAAAGTGTGTGAACTTTTCTCTGCATGAAAGGAAATTTTATCTGCATGAAAGTGTGTGAACTTTTCTCTGTATGAAAGGAAATTTTCTCTGCATGAAAGTGCGTGAACTTTTCTCTGCACTATTTTTTATCATCTGAGATGAGTAGGTTGCCATCAAGTACAACATATGTATCATAATGCCAACAAAAGGAACAAGATGATGATGGATGAAATAGAGAATCAGAGGAGGATGTAAGGGTGCAAACTGCAGAAGGATTAGGCTCTTGCACATATCAGCGACACGACTCCAGAATGTGGCAACATTTTGGTACCAAGGGATCGAAGGTCATGCAGAGACAACAGGGATCGAATGGAATGAGGCAAAATGAAGGAACCAAACCCCAGAAGGCCAATGACAAAGTGAGGATATCTCAAACCCAGCGAGAAGCAACAAAGTGTCAATGTTCAAGAGCAACAAGCTGTCGTAGGCAGTCAACAGAATATTTCTAATTTTTTCCCCCACCATTGCTGGCAAGTACCCCAATTATTTTTGAAACACAAGCTTGAAGGGGATAGCATATGCTTGCAATATAAGTTTTCCCTTCAGACAAATCCAACCTAGTGAAATTTTAACGAGCCCTAGGAAGGAGAAGCTCGGGTCTTGTCATGACGACGAGTCCATTGTCGTTAGGGTTTAACGAGTCCGACATAGGTAAAACTCAAAGACTTTTTCATGTTTAGAGAGTTTAAAAAATACATAGAAAAGTAAACTGTAAAGGGGCCCTTTTCGTATGTTTGTGTCTCTCAAGCTCGAAAAGGTAGAAAACGATACTCGAGAGAACCGCTTAACCATTTCAGTCAAGGAGTACTTTTCGTAAATAGTGCCTGCAGCCTGAAAAAGTAAAAAACTTACTGGGGACATGACGTTTCGTAACCATTAATGAGCTCAAAACAACAAGGGATCGACAATATTTTCACGTTTCAAGAGTCAGAAAAGAGCTTAAAGTTGACTTGGAAAAGATTTTTTCGGTATTGACTAAATATATAAGTCATGCATCGATCATCGCCAGTGCTCAAAACACATGTCGTTGCACAAGAAAATGCAAGCATAAGATCTGCCTCACAAAAACACACATATATGCCAAAACCCTAATTTCAAACCTTAAGAAAAACCCTAAATTTTGGAAAAAAAAGGTTATAAAAGAGACATTATGGTAAAAAAACCAATTCACTTGTGTTTTTTTACTGTGGTTAAAAACTTCAAAGAGTGTGTACCTTGTGAAATTGGACGATTGATTCTAGGAAAATCAGTGGTTCATTGTCTTTCGCGCTTCCTCTAGGTAAATACCCTATCTCTACATTTGTTTTTTCACCAAAATTAGATGCAATTTCATGTTTTAGACCGGGATTTAAAGGAATTTTTTGGACAAAAATTATGCCTCGGTCGTTGCAAGTTCCCCCTTAGGGTTGTGACAACTGAGAAATTTGCATGGGGAAAAAACAAGATCGTCGCAGGAAAGTGATGTACCCCTGCGACGACCTGGAAGTTTGTGAACTATGCAAATTAGCCCATTGCAGTTGTTTTAAGAACAGCTGCAACGAGCACCGGAACCAAAAAATCTTCATTTATACTTAGTTTTAAACGGTGAAAATGGTTGAATGGCTTTTAACAAAAGGATTTTTGTGCATGTAGGGATAAAAAATGGCATTTTCATGGCAGGAGCGTACTCATTATGATGATGACGTGATGGGAGCGGCCGATCCGCATTGCTTGAACATCCTACGGAACTGTGGGTTATAGAAGTTCTTTCTGACACCACTGCTAAAAGCACAATTGGATCTCCTGGAGTACCTAATTCGAGCATGGAATCAAAACGAAGGCAAGTTCATAATCCATGGGCAAGAAATTGAATTTGATGCCACAGACATCTACTTTTTGACTGGATTGTCATGGAGAGGTGAGAGACCTCGCATGGTGGGTACTTAGGTTATGGGAGACTCTTTGGACACTCTTATTGCAAGAGTGTGCCCAGGAGCACGGAAATCATCTACCAGTGGAAAGCTGCAGATTACCACAGTTAATGATTTATCACTACAAGTATTGTTGTTTGCCATCACCAGAGCGGCTGGGTCCCAAGCCCAGCATGAGGTGACCAAGATGCAACTATGGTTAGCCCTAGACTACTTAAACCCTACCATGTTTGATTAGGCAGAGGCCATGTCTCTTAATATGAAGAGATAACTGACCAAGTGCCATCGGGGCGAGACAAAACAGTTTGGCTACGGTTCAATCTTAGTACCGCTCATGCTGGAGCGAGTACCAATCCTCCAGAGGTAGGATGTAACAGTGGGATGGCCAAGACCATGAGAGACACGGATTACTCGTTGGGCTTTTGTGATGCCGCGAGGAGGCGATGGCCAACTTGTGTCATGGGGTTCGAAATTTGTTGACTAGATGAACCGTCAACAAATCATGGTTGAGGATTGGTCGTACGCTGGTATGGACTTCAGGGGTGACCTAGACATGCTACTTCCTCCTGGTGAATAGTGGGACGAGAGAGGTAAAATACTCAGTTTGACTGACAAACTTTTTGTGAATTTTTGTTGTTTTTGGATTTTAAATATACATGCCCTAATTATTATTTTCAATTCTTTGCAGATGTTGGACCTGAGAGACTAGTAGGTCTTACTCCTACTTCCCGGATGGCTACCAGAGACATTGAATTACCACCTCCAGGTGGAGCTGCTAAGGAGGAGATAGCTCGTAACCTAGCGGGCTTGACTGAGGGGATCCCGGACTACAGAGGATTCAAGGAGATTCCCAGGCAGTACTAGCAACACACCGCGGGTGTGTCAAACAAGATACACCAACTACTTCGATGTGTTCTCCGAGCAGTAGTCTGCTATAAAGAGCATAATGCATAGTAGATTTCTAGGTTTCTTTTCAGCAGATTTTTGAGAGACATGTGTCCCACGATGTAGCTGAAAACATATTTTTTGGACACACACACACACACACACACACACACACACACACACACACACATATATATATATATATTGAGCGCCACGGTGCACAACACACGATATACATCTATTTATATTTTACTGTATCTACTTATTATGTCTAAATGCTTGCTTATGATTTTTATAAATTGCACAAATGTCTATCTAGTACTTGGTTCGACAATGCATCAGTTAACGTATTTAGCCATATGTGATATAATCAAAATTCCTTTCCAGTAAGCGAACCTGTAAATACAACCTTAAAATTTGAGGATTTCTAATGGAATAACACCTATTAATTTGAAGGACAACAAGTTGGGAGTCTAGATTCACAATCAATGCATGAATATTGAGGTCAACAACCTCAACTAGTAATTCGATGATGGCGCTATATTCAGTGATATTGTTTGTGGTACGCCCTAGACAAACACCTTGAAGATCCACTAACTCACTGTGAGGATCGTAGATAACCCATGCCGTAGAGGAAATATTCTGTGTATTGTGATAGGCACCATCAGTGAAATCGATATAAGGTGCGACAGACAACTGCATAAGAAGTAAGAAGGACACACCAAGCCAAACATGTACAAAATGAAAAACACACTTATGTACACAACAGTGCGTGAAAGACTCATGAATAATACTTCTTAAGATAAAGCCCATTTTGGGGCTTATCCAAATGGTTACCTTTGTAATCAACTAGCTCATAAGCCCCTTTTTGCAACACTCATTTGATGATATAGGGCCCATGCCACATGGGTGTGAATTTTCCTACCCCCAGCTTATCATTAGCTTGATCATACAGTAGGACTAAATCTCCCTCTGTGAAGGAACGAGGATTGACTATCTGATCAAAGTGAGTCTTGACTCTCTTCTCTTGTGCTTCAATAACTAAAGAAGCAAGTCGACGAGTCTCATCCATCCATTCTAGATAAAGAAGGTGTTCTTCCACCGGAGTAATATTCGGGAGCAATTCGACATCTAATTTGAGAGAAGAGATTTCACATTCAATCGGGAGTGTAGGTTCCAGACCATAAACGAGTCGAAATGGTGTGAATCCAGCCGCACCTTTAACCGAGGTACGGTAGGCCCATAGGGCAGAAAACAACATTAAATTCTAGTTGGAATTATGCATTCCAATGGTACGTTGAAGCATATTAACCAATACCTTGTTTATGGCTTCGCCTTGGCCATTGGCCTGAGGTAATAAGGTGTTGAACTATCATGACACAAGCCTAACTGGATTGTCAACTCAGTAATCATATAACCACGAAAATGGGAACCATGACCAGTGACCATAGCTTGAGGGACTTTGAACTAGGTAATCACATGATTGAATTGGAATTGCATAGATGTCTTACCGTCATTAGACAATGTAGGCATCACTTCTGCCCATTTCATAAAATAATCGATGACAACGATGATATACCCATGCCCCTCAGTCAAGCGAGGGTTAAAATTCATAAAATCAATGCCCCATTTAGCAAAAGGGCCTACAGTAATGACAGGATGCAAAAGGGAAGGTGGCGCACACATCTTCCACTCGTAAATTTGGTACGCGTGACAGGAACGGACAACAAGAATGAAATCCTTAAAAATGGAGGGCCAAAAGTAACTAGCACGAAGGATTTTTGGGTAGTAGCATAACCAGACATATGACCGCCACATGCACTAGAGTGGCAATAATTCAAGACTCTTTCAGCTTCCTCGAAAGTCAGACAATGATGGAGAACATAATCAATGCTGAGACAGTATAAAGTGTCCCCAACAATACGTTAAGGCTGAGAATGGTGACGAATGTGTTGCCAAGCATCCTTAGACAAATTAGGATAGAAGGAATATGTCTAGAGGTAGACAATGATGTCACCATACCAGGGATCGAGAGTATTGATCAAGAAAAGTGTGTCATCCAGAATGAGGTCCTCTATCCAAGAGGGAGTGGAAGCAGATGGTAACGAGCAAATCAAATCAGCGAAGACCAGTGATTTTATAGACTTGGCAGTAGTAAACTCCGAATAAAACTCTTGAAGGATAACAATCCATTTCGAGTACTTTCCCCCCAGCAATTGGCGTGACAAAATGTATGTCATCGGGTTGTAATTTAAAATCGCAGTCGTCATATGCAACAAAATATAATGACGAAAGCATTGGACAGCTTAGATAGCTACCAAAGCAAGCTTCTCAACATAAGTATAATGAGTCTCAGTGTTGAGAAGGCTACGACTAAGATAATAGATAACGTGCTCAGAACCATCGTCATCATCTTGAACAAAAAGCATACCAATAGTACTATCAGCAACAGCTAGATAAAGTGAATAGTCACGATGATAGTCAGGTGGACACAACAAAGGAGCAGAAATAAGAACTGTCTTGAGTTGCTTGAATGACCTTTGGGTGATGTCATCCCAAATAAATGGAGTGTCAGGCTTAAGGAGACGTGTGTAACCTTTAGCAATCTCGGCGTAGTTAGGGATAAAATGACATAGGAAATTGGCTTTACCCTGCAAACTCTGCAACTAATGCAAAGAAGTAGGAGGCGAGAGATTCAGTATAGCTTCGACCTTGAGAGGATCAAGACGAATGCCCTCTTTAGAAACGAAAAACCCAAGGAGTCTTCCGGATTCGATGCAAAAGACACACTTATGCGGATTGAGACGAATACGGTAATGTCAACAGTGAAGAAAAATTTGGTGGAGGTGGTTCAGATGGCCGAGAGTTTAGCTCAATGAGCCAGAAGATCATCTAGATACGGCTGAACAATGTGACGGATGTCATGAAAAACATAGGACATTGCTCACTAGAAAGTGGCACCGACATTTTTCAGGCTGAAAGGGAGATTTTTGTAAGCAAAACTACCCCAAGGGCAGATGAAGGCAGTTTTGTGTTGATCGGCAGGGGAAATATTGATCTAGTTGTAACCAAAAAATCCATCCATAAATGAAAATATCTCACTCCCATCACAATCGTCGATAAGCTGGTCAATAAAGGGAGTAGGATAGTTATCCTTTGAACACGCGTGATTGATGTCATGGTAATCAACACAAACCCTAATAGTGCCCTACTTTTTGGTCACAGGGACAATGTTAGATACCCAGTCCATCAGTGGGATAGGATAAATAAATCCTACCTGAAGAATTTTTTCAATTTATCCTTTGATGGTCATGGCTTTTCTTGGGTGCACGGGGTGTAAACGTTGTCAAACTGGATTTGCACCAGGGTACGTAGGGATCTCGTGTACCACAATACTTGGATCAGTACCGGGCATTTCTTCATATGACCATGCAAACACATTGTTATCACTCAGGTTTTCCTAGATGTTGTAAGAAAAGGGAAAGGAGGCCAAGGTAACCACAAACCAATCTTTTAGATACAGATTCTAGCCAATCTGCATCCAGAGAGGGCTCGCTCTTTAAGTTTTAGCTTTGTTTTTTGAAAGGTATTAGGCTAGTTATGAATTTTAGGAGTTTGTTTGAGTTTGGGTGGTGAGATTCAATAGAAAAGGGGTAAGACTGACTAGTTTAGGCCGTTGGGCTAATGGAGTCAAAGAAAATGGCTTAGCTGGATTAGGTTTCTTAACAAATGATGGTTTCACAGGGCAAGATGGTCAAACAGGGAACAAATGAAGACTTCGAATAAATGGAATGGTTTTAAAATGGGTGAAGGGCAGTTAAGAATCCTTCAACATTTTGAAAAAAGGGACTTGAATTTATTACTAATAAAGAGCAGTTAAGTATTTTTCAAGTAATAATCAGTGAAAGAAATAGAAAACAAGAGCAGTCAAGGTTTCACTGTTTATTCTAATTCATAAGAAAACATAGAGAATAATAACTTTTGAAGACAGAGTGAAATCAAGCATATTCTGAATTACTCCTTTTTGTTTATCATTCAGATATGAACATAGATGATATAAGAAAAAAAGAAAACTTTAAAACACAAGGTATAGATGACTTATTGATCCAATGTTTGATTCAAGAAATATGTGGAAAGTCCTTTGCCTCAATTCTTTATCTAGCAAGCCATACGAAAGTTTGATCCAATCAGCACTTTATTCCAAAAAACCAGTATTATAGCAATGTATATGAATCCACCCCAAATACTTAAAATGAAGAAGTATTTGTACTAATTGTAAACTGAAATATCTTGAAAAAATATCAAGATTAGTTTCACAAATATCTCCAACTGTTTACATTAATAGAACTTAAATAATGGACATTCAAAACTAATGAATCTATTTGGAACTATTTCTATGGATTAATGGTGACAAAGAAGAGAAAGTCGAATTTGATAGCAACTCTTAGTTGATGATGAGGCATCCCAGTCACTAACTGCATCCTTCCTTTGTGCATTCTGCCCCAGAAATTCTGCAAACTTAGGGTCCAATGATACGCTTGTATATCTCAATCCGTAATAGATATGTAAAAAGTGAAAGATATTTTTGTAGATAGGAATGTTTGTGAGATAAACCTCTCTTTCCCAAAATTCATCTCCAGTTGTTCACAATATTCTCTATAAAAAGATGTTAAAAACAAGACTTTTCACAAACTAAAAAATAGGCTGTGAAGACATACACTTATTCCCTCTTGGTAATACCTGTGTAAAAAGTGAGAGAGGTGTTTGTATATTGGCCTATGAGGAACAAAAAACTCCTCCAGTTTCTCAAAATACTTCTTTGGTTGGCCACAATAGTTTCTACAAAACTATGACTTAGACAGGAAATTTATGAAGAATGTACCATTTTTGCTCTAATTTCATCTTTTAACCTTAAACTTCTTTTGACTGTTTTTCACTTTTACTTTGGATAAACTTCATTATAGCTGGTGAAAGTGTTTTCATCTTTGTTTAACCCTTAATGTCTTCATGTTTACTTGTACTATCTACTATTTACTTTTTACTTTTATCGCTTTGGTTTTTCATCTGTCTTCACTTTGACATGAATTTGTATACTCTGTTTTGTAGCTGTCTTCCCTGCTGTTTATCTTCATGATAGCTGATTTACTTGACTTCGTCTTCAATTTGATACTCTTTAATCCTGATACACTTTGACTGTTCTTTACTGTGTCCTTTTACCTTCGTTGTGTAGTTTAGGTTTTTACTGTATGTTTCAACAGTAAATCCTTTTAATTCCATGTTTCCTTTGCTTGTCTTTTAACTGTATGTTTTATTTTCCATCTCTGTTTGAATAGATTTGATAAAAATCTTGGAGGAAACAGGTCTTATGACTAGTATTAAGATTGTTTATCCAAGGATGTGGTCTTCTGATCACCTGTAAAACAAAACAAATTGTTAAAAAAGCGTTGGTATGCATGGGGGGTCGAAAAGTTTTCATTTGAGCTTGAGAGGTCTATGGAGTGAGTCCAGAATGATTTTTGGGAGGTAAACCATGTTTGAATTGGTTAACAGAGGTTTCAGGTGGCGCAACATACTATAGCGAAAATGACATTTGTTCGCTTTATTTCAAAAAACTGAGGTTGGCGGGGTTTTTTGGTTTTATCGGGCATATGACATAAGCAGGATGTGACATTTTGTCGCTATGTGGAGGGTGGTAAGCGGTTTGTATCGCACCGCTTTTGAGGCTGGGCGGTTTTGGGTCGGGGGTGAGCGAGCATATGGACTGCGCGACGCGCGGCGGAGGTACAGGCGGAAAACTGCTTGGTGATCGCGAGTTAAAGCGTAGTCACCAGGGGGGGCGCGATATAATCGTCAACCGTTGGATGAAAAGGGAGTGATCGGATGGTCGAAGGGCGTTGGAGACGGCGGAACTTTATTTGTGTAGGCCCGATACATTAAATAGGTTAATAACTATATCGAGGTGATTTATGAATGGCGGGGATGGTTATTAATTAACCTAGATGGTTAATTAATCCCGTATTTTGTGGAGCGGGGGGGGGGGGATTAGGTTCTTAATGAATTACAGATTAATTCATTAATCCTTTTTTTAAACTATGACTATGGTAGTATTCAACCAGGGGGGGGATATATAAAATGTTGGGGTTTTTATATAGTTAAATAATACAGGAAGGGAATTTTTTTTGGGATTTATATAATATGTGTTTTAATCGTTAATATGACTATGAAGTAAAAAGCACCAAGTTAAAATGTTAGAAATTTACATTAAAACTTAGGCTAAAGTGGAAAAAGGGGTTTTTTAGGTGATATTATGTATTTTCCTAAGTAAAGTAGGCATTTACTTAAGAAAACTTTATGAAATGACATAAGTGATTTATGGATGATTCTGAGTACTTTAGGCTTTTAAATCATTGGGTCGAGGGCCCGGTACCTCCAAAAGTCAGAGAAATGCTCTGAGCCCCTTTGATTTTCAAAGTCCTAACTACTTTAAGGGGAATTAGTGAAATCTTTAGGGGAAAATGTGAATGGAGGTTAGTTATATGATCTTGTCTTGCTTGAACTGTATCAAGTAAAATTTCTGCCTTGCACTTGTGGTAAAAGTAAAATTTAACACATTTAGAGACATGATCTATCACAAGTATCATTCTGCAACACCATCTACCTACCCTACCTACTTTAGCCTGATATTTTTTCTTCTTTATTTGGCTGCACTTAGCCTGGAAAACCCTTATTAACTTTCCTTTTCTTTACATAGCAAGCCTACCTAAGTCTACACTTATTACATCCAAGAGCTTTGACTACACTGTTGAGATCCTTTTTATTTACTCTACCTATCTACTTATCTGCCAAGTTTACACTGTTTGGTCATATTTTTATTCTCTATCTCTAAAACATGAAATTGAAAAATGAATGAGGCAAGTTTAAGTTGTTTGACTCTTCATCACTTGTGGCATAAGTCTAACAAGTTGCACACAATTGCTTATTGCAGAAAATGAAATAGTAGTGGCATTTTAGGCTTGCACACTTTCCTTGGTATTTCTTTTGGTGGGGTTCATTTTCTTTTACTTTTTTGACCATATTATTCTTTTTACCCTTTGATTTTTCTTTTAAGGTATACACTCTTTAAATTTTTTTATATTTTTTTTGACAATATGGAAAACCTTGCCATGTATTTTTCCTCTGTAGTTGAAAGTGCCACTATAGACTCTCTTTCTCATCCAACTGATTGCACCTCAAAATAGGTTAAACACATACCCACTTGTAGATCTTCTCTAATCTAGATCTCCAACCTAGTCAGCATCAACAAAGCCACGAATGTCCAAAACTCTGTCCAATCCTAGTCTTCATTGGTAGCACAAACCACAATCACTAGTGCCATGCAAATACCTGAAAACCTGCTTCACTATTATCCAATGCTCCTTCCCTGGTTTTGATATAAACCTGCTCAATACTCCCACTACATGTGCAATGTATGGTCTATTACAAACCATTGCATACATCGGGCTACTGGATGCACTTGCATATGGAACACGATACTTGTCATCTTCCTCTTCTTGTGTCTTGGGACACTGATCAACAGATAACTTTACACCTACACAAATAGGAACCTTCACCTATTTACTATCCTACATATTAAACCTCTGTAGTATTGTCTCAATATACTTCCTCTAGTTTAACCAGAGGTTCCTCTTTTCCCGATCTTGTTTAATTTCCATGCCCAAAATATAGTTTGTAGCACCAAGATCTTTCATGTCGAATTTGGAGGACAATTGGGACTTCAAATCTTGGATAATTTCTTTGTTATTTCAAACCAACAACATATCATCCACATACAAGATCATATAAATAACACGGTCACCAATTAATTTAAAATATACACAGTTATATGCTTTTCTTATGGTGAAGCCAAGTTCCCGTATAAATGTATTAAATTTCTGATGCCACATCCTTGGTGACTGTTTTAACCCATACAAAGACTTTTTTAACTTGTATACCAGTTCTTTCTTACCCTTCACTGCAAAGCCTTCAAGTTGCTTCATGTATATTTCTTCTTCCAGATCCCCATGAAGAAATGTTGCCTTCACATACATCTGTTCTAGCTCAAAATCAAAAGAAACAACAACAAATAAAAGTAATCTAATAGAACCTACCTTGGCAACATGAGAAAAAATACCACCAAAATGAATTCCCATCACCTAGGAATAACCTTTTTCTACCAACCAAGCTTTGTATTTCTCCACCTTGCCTTCTGCATTCATCTTCTTCTTAGACACCCATTTGCTGTCAATGGGTCTCCTTCTAATTGACAACTCCACCAGATCCCAAGCCTCATTTTTGTGCAAAGATGCCATTTCATCAACCATGGCCTCTTTTGAGAATTTTCTATCCTCTGAATCTATTTCTTCCCTTAGAGTTCTGGGATCATCATTAGTAATAGATAAAGAAAAATTTGCATAGAAAGCAAATGGACTATACCTTTCTTGCTGCCTTCTTTCTCGAACTGATCTTCTCACATCTGGAGTTTGTGGCTCTTCATCTTTTGATTCCTTTTCTGTTGTAGAGTCTGATTCCTCCTCCTTTAGCTCAAACTCTATATTATCAGGTTCCTTTGGTAGGACTTTATGTTTAACAACATCTTTCACCTCTCTAAACACCACATCACCACTGTACACAACCTTCCTTGTTTCTGGGTTCCAAAACTTATAGCTTTTTAAACCATCCTTATACCCAATAAAGATGCCCCTTTCAGATTTAATATCCAACTTGGTTTTTTTCCTTTGGAACATGTACATATGCATCACATCCAAATACCCTTAGATGTGAAAGAGAGGGCTTCTTACTAGTCCATAACTCTTTTGGAGTCTTATCCTCCAACACTGATGAAGGTGATCTATTGATCAGGTAACATGTAGCCTTCACTGCCTTTGCCTAGAATTCATGTCCTAACCTGGCACCACTGAGCATGCTTCTTGCCTTTTCTATCAACGTCTTGTTCATTATTTATGCAACTCCATTTTGATGAGGTGTGTATGGAGTAGTCTTTTGTTGTGCGATACCACACTTCTTACATAACTCTTCAAATTGCTTCTTGCAAAACTCTCCACCGTTATCTGTCCTCAACACCTTTATCTTCTTTCTGTCTAGTTTTCCATCAGAGCCTTAAATTCTTTAAACTTGTCAAAGACTTCAAATTTCTTCCTGAGGAAATATATCCATGTATTCCTTGAAAAGTCATCTATAAATGATACATATTACACAAACTTACCCAGTGATGGAACCATCACAGGTCCAAACACATCATTGTGCACAAGCTCTAATATCTATTTCGCCCTCTTAGCACTAGAGGGGAAACTCACCCGATTATGCTTCCCATATACACAATTTTCAGAGAAATCAAAATCCAGAGAGCAATTAGACATATTACCATGAAGTATTTGAAGGCCCTTCTCTCCAATATGTCCAAACCTTGGATGCCATAACATGGTCTTTTCTCCACAGACCACAAGATTTTCCACTCCACTTTCAGGAACCACATAGCTGTTGCACCCATCAATAACAATGCTACCCTAAAGCTTGCACATAGTTCCAATCCGAACTCCTCGCATCAATACCAGTGCTCTCCGAACCATCTTGAAGGTATCTTTCTTGAACATTGTTTTTACACTTGCATCATCTAGCTTGCTTACAGAAACCAGATATCTGGCCAATGTAGGAATATGCAGAACAACTGGAAGTGTTCTAATCCTTCCACCTTGCAACTTCAACTTGAATTTTCCGCAACCGATGATTCTAGCCTTCCTATCATCCCCTAAGAAGACATCACCACCATCATATTTCTCATACTCATAGAACCATTCCCTATGGGGAGTGAAGTGAAAGGATGCACTTGAGTCAATCAACCATGCCTCATGATCTACATGTGTACTTGAAGAAGAAGCCAAGTACACATCCCCACCTTCATCTAAGGTGGTTTTTACCTCTTCAGAAGGAGCATCATCAGATCCCTTTCCTTTCTCAGGATCTTTAGATTTACGGTCCCTTTTGAAGTTCCCTTCCTTTCTACGTTTCTAGCACACCCTTACAGGTTTTCCTGGGATTTAGATCTCCCACTCGAGGAATTATTTTTGTTTATGTTCTAGGACCGTCCTCGTACAGACAAGGCATCACCATTCTAACCCTCCATATTTTTCTGTCTCATCTCCTCCAACAGCAAGGATGAAACTATTTCATCAAACTGCAAGGCAGTTGCATTGCTACCTATTGCTACAACTAGATTATCCCACAAATCTAATAGAGAACACAACAAACTGATGCATTTATATTCATCTGAAATTTTAATATAAATAGATAATAACTGGCTTACCACAGTATTAAAGGTGTTCAAATGCTCTGTCACAAAGTCTCCATCTTTCATCCTCAGGTTATACAACTCTTTCCGTAGGAACAATTTATTCACCAAAGACTTAGATTGGTACAAAGTCCCTAGCTTGTCCCACAAACCCTTTGCCAAAGCTTCCCTTGATACATTCAGAAATACTGAATCTGAGACACACAATCGTATTGTGCTCTTTTCCTTCTGATCCAACTTCGCCCAATATTTAGCTGATATTGTTGTTGGTTTAGTAATCGGATCTACTTGATCCATTGATCTTTATCCACCAACAAATCCTCCATCTTGAGTTTCCACAACTCAAAACTCTGACCGTTAAATTTCTTGATCTCTATCTTTCCACTACTCACCATCTTCTTTCACCACAAGAATCGATCCTGTAGATCTCCCACTGAACTAGCTATACCACAGGACCGAGCAAAACCCCTTAGCAACAAAGGCGTCCCTTTGAAGCCAAAACAACTTTGATACCAAATGTAGGTTTTAACCCCTTAGAGAAATTACCCGCATATGAATTCTAAAAACATAAAATAAACAATGATGAGAGCATAAAACATAAAAAAAATATACACAGGGATTTTCCCCTGGATCCCAAAAATAGGACTACCAGATTGATTTTTCATTATATTCCTTTTAATGTTACAATACATATGTATACATGCCGAAGCATCCATAAACCCCAATCCATTAACCCTAGATTAGAACATAATCATAGTTCCCTTGACCAGATCTACAAAATACCATGAATAGAAAACCATCATGCCCAAAACCATGTGCGAAATCCATGCAAAAAATCATAGGTAGGTCCGCCCATCTAATATAGGGTCAAAAAAAAAAAACTTGGGGCACTGCCTCGAACCTTGTGCAAGGGGGTTACTGCCCCCTTACATATCCCCTGATAGGGGGGCAGATGCGCCCTCATGACCCCCTTGCTGTGCCCAACCCAACATACAAGGGGGGCTACTGACCCCCCTGTGACCCCCTTACCGCACCCAACACAACATACAAGGGGGGCTACCACCGCCCTTGCGCATGGGGTAGTCATGGAAAGAATATAACACACACCCAAGACTTTTTTGGTCATAGCTGGAACCAACGATGCCAAATACATAATATGCATTAGCAGCTGCGATGAAGGTTGTGTAAGTGTAGAATATTTTTCCCTCACATGAGCTGGTAGTGGAGGAAAGGCTATTTCAGATTTGTCAGGCTTGAGAGACCGTTTTGCTTCCTTTGGCTCATTTGATCTTCTAGCAAGAGCCTAACCCTGGAATCAATGGCACAAATGAAACCTTGGGTAATGATCCCGATAAACCAAACTAGCGACCCACAAAATAAATTGAAAGGAAATAAATGAACCCTTACCTCTTCAATGGTTAGACCTTTCTTCCTTGAGGCCATTCGAACCTCACTTATGGTTGATGATACGTTCACAGGTAAATTTATATACTAAAAATATTCATCCTATTATATAAAAATAACTAAACATTAATTTCATTTTAACCATAATTTTTTTCATTATTCATCATTTTTTAAGGATCACTTGCTATCATGGTTTCTTTAGGAAATTAGGTTCTCATTGGATGAATTAATGTAGATAGACATCACCTCAATACTCAAGGAATCCATCGAGTATGTGCAACCAATGCAAGATAGGATCAACACACTCGAAGAAAAGTGTAAAAAAAAGACTATGCATTCAATCCTATATATGAACAAGAAAGAACTCTCTATCGATGATCAAGACATGGACAAAGCAATTTTCTATTCTCCCATTTACTCCTCTTCTGAGATGAATAACTGCCTCACCTTAGAGAAAGTTGTCGCAGGATGGCTGACTCTCGAGGTTGAGGTGAGTGAGGTTAATAGAAAGGTTATCATTCATATCCATTTCAAGAAGAAAAAAGCTTGTTGGTGAATTCCTTTGCAGAGTTCAAAAAGCTTCAGTTCTCATTGATATATGCGAGCATCCTCTCATTTTCAGAAACTACCTTGGACTTGAAAGTTAACACCATGGTATTCAATATTCCCTTCCCATCTTCGCGAGAAGTGGATACTTTCCAGAACATAGACACAATTAATTTGTTGTTTACCATGGTTGATTTCGAGGATATTTAACTGAACTGTGGTTATAACAAATGAAATGTCCTTCTACATAGTTGCCAAACAACTAGTATGCATGGATGCTACCTGGGTTTACATCCAACCTGCATGGCATTACTTGGAAGCAACTGGACTCAGAGGAGAGCATGGGAAGCAATAGGCACTTGTGCCATGGTTTTTTGAAATAATGTGTAATCTTTGCCTACTATATGCATGGAAATTGAATCTCACTATCTATTTGCCTACCACATTATATTTAAAATTAAATCACTTTTATTTTAATTTATAAATAATATTTTCTTTTCACATTTTTTATATTTATAAATATATTTGTATTAAATTTTATATGTAAATTTATTTATTATAAATTTAAATCAAATTATCTAATAATTTATTATAATTATTTAAAAATGAAGCCCCAAGGGTAGCCCTACTGGTCAAGTCGTGCCTCGCCAAAACGGAGAGGTCAGAGGGTCGATTCTACCTGAAGCCCTTGGGGTCAGGTCTGTGATGGCCGAGGGGTTTGATCCTAGAGATCAGCCTTAGAATTTACGTGGAAGTAGCCTGCACCCCTTGACCACGGATGTTCGTGAACCACTGGGGAATTTTTTTTTAATTAAAATGACTCTTAAAATTATGTGAAAATATATTCATATAATCAAATAAGTAAATTATATATAAGTATTGTGTTATTAGACACGGTTTTCAATATTATCATAAAATGGGAAACATGACCTATTATTTAGGTGATATGAAGGCCTCATGAATAATAAGGGTTAGATTTTTAATAATTTATTTAGCATGCCTAAGCTAAGATTAATAGGTGCAATTATACAGAAGGTGGTTGGGTTTGGAAAACATTGTTCATCCCATATAATCTCAATGTCTCAATTTTTTCCTCCTCCGTTAAGTGAAAATATCATGGGTAGAAAGGGTTTGTAAGCCATTTTTACTTGTCGCCAGCCTAGGTTTGACTCTCATTTAAATGCATAATATAGAAGCACGGTAGAACTTTCACTTTAAATCTATCCAAACAACTCGTTGTTCTACTAAAAAATAAGAGATTTCATATTTAATGATTTTGTTTTTCAAGATGATCTTCTCAAATCTTCGATTCCTTCAGTGTATTTTTGCACCTTTAAGGACAATTACTAGTTTTTTTTTTGGATATAGTGTATATAGTTTCCAGAGCGTGTAATGTTTTAAATGGACACTTCACTTATCATTAGGAAATATGAAATTGCTAGTAAATGTGCCAAAGTGAATGATCAAAATTAAATACAATCAAGATTATCATTGACATGGATAACTGATAAATGTTTATTGTAAATTAAATCTATTAAAAGAATAATAAGTTTGGAGAATGATAATTAAATTTGAGTATTAAAATATATTTAAAAAATATGAATAATAAAATTTAATTATATTATAAAATTATAAATTTAATAATAATAACTAGTCACAAAGATATTTAAAATGATACCCTATTTGATAGAAAATTATTTTAAACTCTCATAAAGTGAAATCAAATTTTAATTGTTAAATTAGGCTAAGTTAAGAATATCTAGAAAAGAAAAGGAAACAAAAAATACAAGGAAAAAGCAAAACTAATCTAAGAGAGGTAAAAATAATGTAATTAATAATTTGGTAGTAAACAAATTGAAGGAATATGATAAAGTTTGAAATAAAATATTAGAAGATAAAGGGAATAATTAAAATTAAAATAAAAGGAGAGATCAATATTACCAAAAAAAACTATTTATGGATAAAAGAAGAGAAACTTAGAAAGGAAGGGGATGGAAACTATTACCAAAAAATTATTTATGGATAAAAGAAGAGAAACTTAGAAAGGAAGTAGGATAGGTGAGAGAAAGGAAGTTCGACAAAAGGTATTAATAGCAAGTTGATTCGTCAAAAGAGATGTTGAATATTAGGCTTCCTTGTGTTAGAAATGAATAGGGATAGTAAATTATTAGGATAGGGGAGAGAAAGGAAGTTTTATAAAAGGTATTAATAATAAGTTAATTTATTAAAGAGATGTTGAGTAGTAGGTTTCCATGATTGATTTAATTTATAGTTGTTTTTTTAATTAAAATTTTTGGGGTATTTTTCAATTTCAAAGGAATTTCTAATGATTTGATGAGAGTAAAAGGGTAATGAAGTCAAAATTTTCAATTCATCAAACTGATGAGGTGTTTTGAGCTATGAAAGTGCTCTACAATGGTTGATTTTAAGATCAAATTTTGAATATTGTCAACAATGTTCTCTTTAAGAGTCATTTAATAAAGATTCCATGGAATTTATCCAAAAGCATATACATTTTTATCTTGGTGAGCAAGACATTATGGCAAATTATGACGTTGTTTCCTTTATTATCAAAGTTCCCATCCATGAAGTTATCAAACTTATCTGCGATTTAGTTTATTATGACATAATTAACCTTCTAGATCTCTTCCTCACCTCCACCTCCACCTCCTTCACCTTCGAAGGAATTTGTTATGAGGAAAATGAATCCATACCAAATCTAAAATTTGTCTTACTTCTCCCTCCATGGCTAAATCTCTCTGCCTTATATCCAAAGGATCACCAATCATATTTCAAAAAATTTAGCAATTTTATTTTTTATTTTTTAAGCATCATACCACCCTTAAACAAACGTTCAAATATGTTAAAGACAAATTAGATCATATGCTCGGCATAAGAGTCTATCAAATCTCTTGCTCTTGTGAGAAAACATACATTCACCAAACTAGAAGATCTTTAGTGTTTGACTTAAAGAGCACATTGCTAATAATCTTCACAATCAGATTTCAAATTCAACCATTGTGGAGAACTCTCATAACTTAAAACACCTCATCAATTTTGATGAATTCAAAATTCTACCTTCATCTCCCTTTTATCCTCATCGAATCATTAGATATGCATTCACAATTGAGAAACACACCAACAATTTGAATCAGGAGGTATGGAAACCTGCTATTCAACATCTCTCTAATAAATTTCCTTGCTATTAATACCTTTTACCAGGCTTCTTTTCTCTCCCCCTATCCTAATGATTTCTTGCTCCCCTTCCTTTCTAGGTTTCTCTCCTTTTATCCATAAATATTTCCCCTTCCTTTCTAGTTTCTCTCCTTTTATCCGAAAATATTTTTTGGTAATTATTGATGTCTCCTTTTGTTTTAGTTTCAATTATTATTAGTATTTCTATGTGGTTCATTGACCAAAAGATCCGTGATGGAATATTTCCCCTCACTTTCTAGGCTTCTCTCCTTTTATCCATAAATATTTTTTGGTAATTATTGATATCTCCTTTTGTTTTAGTTTCAATTATTATTAGTATTTCTATGTGGTTCATTGACCCAATGATTCGTGATGGAATATTTGTACCCACTCCACGGATCAAAATTAAATTATCTCTACCTCGAGGGTGTAGGGTGTAGAAAGAATTGAACTTGTGACCTCTCAATAGAAACGTGCTTTAACAACAAGGGACTTGACCAATTGAGATAACCTTCAAGGCTTATTAATGTTAATATTTTCATGTTATTAATCCAAATTAATTACCATCCTTCAAAATTATTATTTCTTCTAATAGATCTATTTCACAGTGAATCTTTATCCATCATCAATCTAAGTTTTCTGCCTCTACGATGGGTGAAGTGTTCATCCAAAATTTCCAACGCCTCATATTCTTAAATGTGAAAATTTATATGCTAAAAATCATAATTCTATTTATTTTTGTCCTGCACTCATGCACTTTCATTGCAATCCACTTGAAACTTTAAATGTTTTGTAAAATTGCATCAAAAAGTTATAATTGAATAAATTTTTTATTTTAATTTATATAAAATTTAATTAGATTTAAGAAACATAATTTCGTATAAATAAAATATATAAAACTAATTCCTCGATCAAGGTGCGTGCTAGCAGATCAAATCCCTCGGGATCAAGGTCTTGTGTAACCTTAAGGAGGAAAGAACCGACAGGCGGCGAAGCCACCACCCTCACACGTTTGGTAAGGATATCAGGGTGGTAGTGTGCATGCAAGAAGTTAATGTTGATGGAACCAGCCTGAGCGACACCTTATTGTGGTGGTAAAGGGTCTTCCTTTGCTCATTCTTAGATGTTGGTTTATTGGTTTTCGTCTTTGATATTGGTTTTGTGGTCTTGGGTTGCTCGGGGTTGCTCGAGAGGGAAGCTACACAGGTGGGCTACTCAGGCGCAACTGACTCCGTTCTTGTCATGTCCTCATACCCTAGGTATGTTATTTCTCTCTATCCTTTTTATTGCATTCTCTCGGCGTCCTTCATGCCTGTGTCAATTTGAAAAGGAAGGTTTCATTATATGGGTGTCACAAGCCAATGGACTATCTATCATGAATTATGGAAATATATCGAAGGGTTGTGTTATGAATTGTCTGCATTCCATCTCGTTATCTCTGTTCTCTATGGAATTTTACTCTCCCTCATGGGAATGTATGGTCTTTCTAGAGATTGAAGTTCTCAATATGATACATGTTTGGTTGTCTGTGTTCGCAATATCCTTCATTTGCAGTCTATGAAAGTGTGGATGAAACAAGGTCTTATGCATTTAGTCCTTTGTATTTTATCCTTATGTTTGGTCTTAAGCAAACTCAGAGAGCCTGGGACTATGGTTCCTTTCCTTAGGCAACATACCCATCTTATTTTCATTGCAGTGGTTGGGTTAAGGCCTAATTTTTAGTGTTCGATGTCATTATTCTTTGTACACCTGCTAGGTATTTACTGTCTATGTAACGACTGGGACCTGAGAATGTCTGGTTACTTCATGCTCGGGGTCTGGGTTATTTTTTTCAAGAGTCTCTTCCCCGCCATTGCTTTACAAACAAGTTTCATGGCTTGACCCACCTCAGGTTTTGGCTCTTGGACAAGAGGTGGACGTGGCTACAGAAAGAATGTGGGACGACGCAACGTCAACAATCTAGCCCAACCTCGTCAACAGAGGGGTCGGGGTCGCAAATATACAACCCATATAATCCAAGATGCTGCCCAGGCTTACCAAACAAGAACCCCTTCTCAGGTTTAATAGTTGATATTTAATTGGGAATCAAAGCTTAATCAACAAGCATAACTGGAGATTAACTTAGAAGATTAGAGAGACTTGGTCCCACAGCTTGGCCACTCTAGAGGCCACACCTCTCAATATAAGCAAGTTGTTCACTTGTGTTGGTTAATGAAGAACATTGTAGCATAACACACGTCACGGAACTCGTGAAAAAGTTCGGTGTACAGTTGTATCTCCTTTAGAGAACAAGTAACTCCAATGTGAATATTTTCAACAATCCCTGGTTTAACGGAGATGTCTATGGGCATGGTTTGCATAATATTCCCCATATTTCCTTCAAAAAAAAGACCTCATGAGTCAGGATAGGCATCTGAAGTGGCTGAGAAGGAATACAGGAAGAAAACTTACTTAGACAGGCATTCATGGCCCCATGGCTTGGGAGAAACGAGGAACGATGGTGATGATCGAACCAGGGATGATCTTCAAAAGACATAGTCTCAAGAATTGCTTCATCAGAAGGAAATGTCTCTTGTAACGGATCCAGAGAAATAGAGTCTCCAAGCCAAGGGGATTGCACATACACATTGAGAGATCTGCTCAAAGGAGCAGAGTCGGATGATGAAACCGAAGCTGAAACGATTTCAACATAGTTGAGCTCGGCAGGGCTCAACAGCATTACCTCACCCCATGAATCTACCTGATCGATGGGGGGAATCACCCAAGGATCAAGATTGATAGAAATCATACTAACAGAGGTGACATTGGGAGGTGGGAGTGAAAAAACACGCATAAGGGCAGGATCTTTAAAGATTCTAGCACCCACACTCTCATAGGGAATACTAGTATGGTCCACAAACGGAACATTGCCATCCGAGGAAGAAGAAGCGAAGAACGACAACTGATCGACCGTGATGATTTTCCCCTGATGAGGAAAAAAAAGTACACGAAATAAAGATGAAGCGATAGCATGCATAGCATATGTCCAGCTTCGCCCTAACAAAAGGTTGTAAGTCAAATTAGCATCAACAACTTCAACTTCGACTTCAACAGTCTTCCCTTCCAGGGTGATAGGCAAGTGTGGGAGAATAAAAAATGGACGAGAATCTCTTCTATCAAAGGCTTCCAAAGTATTAGGATATTGACTCAAAGATGGGGAGCCGATAACCTTCCAACAAGCAACAGACATGATGCAAGTGGAGGCTCCCTCATCAATAACAGTATGATGAATATTCTTCGAATTAATGATGACTTGAATGAGAAAAGTGATATGATGAGGAAATCTCGGCACATGGTTCTTAAGATTGAATGTAATTAATTCTGAATCAGTCAGGTCAATGCCACCAATGGCTGATAGCAGAGACTTCCATTGGGAGGGACAACTTTGGAGAACTTCCAAAGTAGACATAGCCAAAGGAGCTTGGGCTAAGTCTTTAACAATACTATAGTGCTGTGCGGCACGAGCATTGGGGTTATAAGAATATTTCTGGAGGACTCCCTTAGTACGAGGTCGAATGACAGACTCAGTGTTGGGTCGTTCGATATGAAGAGGGCTAGAACTGGACGAAGGAACGTTCGAAGGGACTTCAAGTTCTAAGGATAGTCCCAGAAGTGGAAGAGGATTGAGGTTGATAGACCACCATTTGAGTTTGTTGAGAGGGAAAAGGATCTTTAAGTACAACAGGAGTTCTTGGAGTCCCCTTAAGTAAACGACTAACTTCAGACCTTCTAGGACAGTCTTTAGTGTAGTGATCCTCGTCACAGATAAGACAAGGATACTTAGGTTTGCGTTTAGCACCATCATCGACCGGAGGCTTAGGAGGTTCCTGCTTCAATGGATTGGCCTTGTTTTTAACTTTCCCCTTTTTCTTACCTTTCGAAGCTTTATCTGCTGCAATGGACTAGACAACATTGACTTTGGAGGTTTTACCAATATTAGATGTGGACTGAGAAGCATTGTCGCTAGGAGCCGTAGGTTTTTGCTTCGCAGGAGTCATGGAAGACTTTCGAGAAGATGAAGCAACGAAACCAAAGATGGAAGGCATTGACAGAGCTTTAGAAGTTCCGGGTCGTGGAGCATCAGGCAAGACATCATAAAGCATGCTAGATTGGGAATAAGCCAAATCAAGATATTGAGCACGCGCAATAGCTTGTTCTTCAGTAACACATGCCCCCATAGCAATATCTCAGGCTATCGGACAGACAAAAGAGGTAGTAAATCAGTGAGTTAGAATTTGATCAGGGATCCAAAGCTTAATAAAACGACATCGTCTTCTCCATTCATGAATATGATCAGAGATGTGAGTAGTTGTGTCCTATTTCAAAGAAGTAAGGAGGTGTGTTCCCATTTCATAACAAATCGGTAATTGAAAATGGGTAAGAAATGCCATTGCAAGTGAACTGAAGTCTTGGAAAGTTCCACGGGTGAGTTCAATATACCATTTCGCAGTAGAACCAGTGAGAATCCTTTGAAAAAGAAGGAGGTGAATAGAATCATCAAGCCTTGAGTTAGATGAGCACCAGAGGTGATAATTCATGACATGCATTTGGGGGTCCTCTCTAGATTTACCATCAAATTTAGGACAATCACTGGGAATTTTGGTCGAAACTGGTGGCAATATGGATTATGAAGGATTGGATCGTTCGTCAACTTGGACACATTGGGCAGTTCCAAGGTTGCCAGAAAAGGTAATTGAGGATTAAAGGACATCATAGGCCTCTGATAAGGGCCAGTATTAAGATTCCAACCAAACCCTTGTTGCCCTCACGGATGTTGTCCATAAGGATTTTGTCCATAAGGGTTATAGTTAGGCGGGTTAATGCCATAACCTGGTTGTTATCCCAAATTTTGACCGCTAGCAAACCATTGGTTACCAGATTGATCAATAGGGGCAGTATATGGCTACTGAAAATTTTGTTGAGATTGCAACAAGATGATGGAGCTTAGTGAAAAGAGTCGCCTTCACTAAGTGGGCCCGCAGGCTATTTTTGGCGCAAGTCTATTTTTAGACTATGTTTATTTTTAGACATATGGATCATGTCTATGGATTGCAGGTTGCTGTTTATGGATGATTGATCAAGTTGGGAAAAATAGATGGACTTCTATTTTTTGATGAAAGTGTGAGTGATCAAGTCTATTTTTAGACTGGCTGTCAAAAATAGAAAAGTCAAATATTATTATCTCACAATAATATTTGGACTATAAACTTTGTCTTATTCTCTTGGAGCACTTCAGTTCGAGCTACGGATGTGGCACATGCAATTGCATGAAGGAAATACGTGTTCTTATGGGTTAGTTGAATATTTGCATGCATGACTTCAGTTAGAACTCAAGTGAGTTGAGTTTAGTGGACTGGAGGTGCAGTTGATGGAGTTGTGTTCAGTTTAGCTTTGTTAAACTGGTTGTATTTAGTCTAACTGGAAAATAGACTAGAGATGAGTTGGGTGAATTAGTTATTAATTAATTCACAAGTTATTTACTCATAATACAACTAATGAATACATCAGTTAACTCAGTTGCATGTCAGTGCATGTTCAGTTCAGCAGGGACAGGTGTTAGAGAATCAGATTGCTATCAGTTGTGACTATAGTTGTGCAACAGATCTTGCACAAATCAGGGGATTGAGTATGCCAATGAGTTTTCACGTATTGTAGCTTGTTCTCACGTGATTTAGCCAAGAAAATACGTGGCTGCCTTGGTATTATCACCGGTTCTTGTGCAGGTATTGAGCAGCGGAGGCAGGCAAGCAGCGGAAGAGATTTGAGCCAGTTATTGATTCAAATCTGAGCTGTATTGTGTGTAACAGGTGGAGATGGTACTGGATTGCTTGTGATAAGCATTGTACTTTGTAATGTTACATGACTCAATCATTAATATACAGATAGTTGGGGTTTTTAGCGAGATGCTTTCCCCTGGATACATACTGTGTTAATGTGTGAATGCTCTTGATGTTTTATTGTTATTGATGCTGCTATATTGATGATCAACGTAGAGGAGCCTATGTATTGTGTATGTTTTCCGCAATAGTACATGATCAGGATAATCTCCATTGAATATGTGTTAAATTATTCAAAATTTCTACATGGTATCAGAGCTGGTTGATTTGTAGGATATCAAAGTGAGGATTGATCATCAGATCTATTATTCTGGAAGTGACTACGTTTTATTTCTTCAGGCAGAGTCTGTAATCGTGCCAGGTAGCCTCTGGATTCATCCTTCTTT
>APFE031072024.1:165529-179973 GCA_000404065.3 Pinus taeda
GGAGGCAGGCAAGCAGTGGAAGAGATTTGGAGATCAGATCTGAGCTGTATTGTGTGTAACAGAGGTGGAGATACTTGTGAGAAGTATTATGCTGTGTAATGTTACATGACTGAATCATTAATATACAGATAGTTGGCATTTTTAGCGAGATGCTTTCCCCGGGATACATACTGTGTTAATGTGTGAATGCTCTTGATGTTTTATTGTTATTGATGCTGCTATATTGATGATCAACGTAGAGGTTATGTATTGTGTATGTTTTCCGCAATAGTACATGATCAGGATAATCTCTGTTGAATATGTGTTAAATTATTCAAAATTTCTACAAATTTTGATAAGGCTTGACTTGTGGTTGCTAATAATTTTGATACATAGCACCTTGAGATTTCCCTTGGTGTTGTTGAGGTACCTGGAGACCGTAGTGCGGTTGGGGTCCAAACTATGCTTGAGACCCAGGTTTCATTTGATAAACAAGTTGGGCTTGAAATACAACTTGAGTTTGGAGACTGGGTTGAGCTTGGATTCCAGCCTGAGTCTGGAAACTGAGTGGAGCTTGAGAGACAGCTAACATCTGAATGCTTGGTTGACTAAGAGGTGGATTAATTTGACTGGACTAATGTCCTTGTTGAAATTGGGGTTGACCCAACTAGCCGAAACGCTGGCTGGGTTGGTACTAAGGTTGACCCAATTGGCCAGAAGGCTGCCCTTGTTGGTATTATGGTTGACCTATTTGTCCAGAAGGTTGAGCTTGTTGGGTGATAGGTTGACCTTGTTGAAGCTGAGGCTAGCCCATTTGACAAGAGGGTTGACTTGGCTGGACAACAGGTTGGCCTTACTGGATCTAAGACTATCTTGCTTAACTAGAGGGTTGACCTTGTTGGGAAACAGGTTGACCTGGGTGAAACAAAGGTTAACCTGGTTGCCCAGAAGCCTGACCTTGCTGGGCAACAGGTTGGCCTGGTTGGAATTGAGGTTGACCTGGTTGACCATAAGGTTTCCCTAAATAAACGAAAGTAGCACTTGTGGAGGCCAAAGATTTTCCCTGAAAGGGTTGTCCTTGTAGGCCTGAACATTGCCCTTGATACGGTTGCCCTTGCAAACCAGAAGGCTTCCCTTGTAAAGGTTGGCCTTGATACGATTTCCCTTGCAAACCACAAGGTTTCCCTTATAAAGGTTTGCCCTGATACAGTTTCCCTTGAAAACCGGAAGGTTTCCCTTGTACAGGTTGGCCTTGTGGTCCATGATAAGTGGTGTGGTTCTAGGAAACTGACAGTGAATGAAACTTCAACTGTGAGCTCTAGAGGACGGGATCCAGTGTGATAAATATGAGCCCCTCGGGAATCATAATAGTGAAACGGGTTATGTGGATAGGAAGGCGGTTGGGAGCCAAAAGGGTTATAATTTGGGTTTTGAAGAGCAAACATGTATTTCTCATATGACCATCTTGCCAGAATATAACCGGAAGAAAATGGCATATTACCTGTAGAGTGAACGACTTCAGATGTCAAGGATAAAGGACCACCACTAGTGGGTTCAAAAAAGGGCCCGGTAATAGTAGTAACCACCAAGGATGCAATCACTGCACTAATGGAAGGAGCTATAGAGGCCACACAAACAGTGGGCATTGATGGCATAGACGTGACAGATATGACTTGAGTCTGAGATGTGAAAGTCAAAGCCATGAAAGGCCTTGAAGTCGGGGTTATAGCAAGAGACCACATATAACTCTGATTTAGATATGTGGAACTCGTGATGTCAAAGAAGGCACGATAGTGTAATGGTAATGACATGCCAAGAGGAGTGCTAAAAGGGAAACCTTCCAAGGGAAGAGGAAGTTCTCCGCTTGACACAAGGTTCTCTTCGCCGCTAACGGGACTCATCTCATCCATGTCAGAAGCAGACATTGCAATCAAAACACCAGGAGGAGTAGACGAGAGGTCCTCATCTAAATACTCACAAAGAGGAGCCCAATCAATATCAAAAGGCTCTTCTCCTGGAGCTCAAGAGTCAAGAGGCTAAAGACTTGGAACAATGGGAAGTGTACCAGGAACAGTCAATACCTCAAAAGAGACAGGGGATGCAGAGTCTCCGTCGCTTGGTAAAGAGGACGGGATTGGTGAGTTCGCCAGGATGGCTTAGCTCAAAAGGTCTAGGAGAAAATCGATAAGGTTGCAAAAAATCTATCAAGATGCGTTCAAAATGTGGCCAAGTTAAATAGGTAAAATGTTATCATGGCAAATAAATTTTATGACGTTGGAACAAAACTTTTCATTTTCATGTTTAAAGAGTCGAGAAAAAAAGCTAAAGATGACTCTAGTCACCTTCAAAGTTTAATGAGCCTAAAAGGACAAGTGCTCAGATGGTCCTTTTACTTTTAAAGAGTCGAAAAGGAATGAAAGTGACCAATCTAGAATTCTAGGAAAGAGGTTTACCAAACAAATCGTAAACTACATATACACCTTCGTAATAAAATGAAAGAGAAATGACCAAGGACTTTCCGTACGGCAGTCAATCTTCCCAAATGTTGTGTTCGATGCGTTACAACTCGTAAGTCAGTAGATTAAGATTCCTATGGATAATAGGATGATACACTAGTGGGGTATCCCAATATATATGCGATGGTAGAGGGAGCACAAATCCGTACTAGCATCTATTGTATCACAAAAGGAGGAATAACCCAACCTTAGTGAGAACAATAGGAACTAGGTTTAATGACGTCGGAACACGTCTCTAGCCTAGACCTCTAAATATGTGAGCTTTAGGTTCCAATGAATTTTTAAGTTCATTTAATAGATTTTAACAGTTAATCTTGAATTAAGTTTCGATTTCAAGGCCTTATCAAATGTATCTTTAACACTCCTAGAATGCAAATAGATGAGCAAAAAACCATTCCTTTTGATGAACGACTACCTAAATGAGGGTAAGGAGTTTATTTCCAAACAAGAAAATGCAAGAACAATAGTGCAAGCAATTAATCTAATCAATAAGAAACACAATGCATCGATTTCCTCTTATCTTACAAATACTATGATTAAAAAATGAAAGATTCGAATTTCACTTTTCAATTCCTAATCATAAAGAATCTACTAATGCAAACATGCTTTCATTTTTGTATACTATATGAGTGCAATTGTTTATTTATTTATTTTTGGGATAAATAACAAACAAGCTAATGGACAACTTTGACTGATCAAAAGTCAAATGTAATCTATGCTTCAATAGTGAATGGAAATCAAATCAACACAACAAGCTAGTTTGATGACCAATTTTACGGATCAACCAAGAAGATGGGAAAAATAAAAGCTTCAAACAAATCAACAAGACTGTTGTTGATGTAGTGCAAAATCTTGGAAGGACAAGCAACCCAAAACAAGTGAATTCTTTACGAAACCTTAAAAGAATTTGGTCACACAGCCCAAAAACCAAAACTCATGCAAACGGAATCAAGAAGGATATGTCTTAGCAAACACAGTCAAAACAAGCTTAATAATATGTAAGAGACAGCAAAGGATAAGCTACACTAGCCTATTCAAGAGGCAGGGCCGTAAAAAGAAACCCTACAGGAATCGTCGCAGGGGTAAGACTGACAACATGAGTAGATCGCCAAATTGTCACAGACACTACACTAGCAGCTGAGCGACGTCGCCGGAAAGGTACACCTATTCTCGACCACGGTCCAATTTCAAGAATCGTCGCAGCTGTATGACGGGATATCGTGACATTTAGCTTGGGTAAAGAGGACAGGAGCAATTTGTCGCAGCTGTTAGGAATTAAATAGCAATGATCTCAACAGAGAGGGAAAACAAGGCAAATATAGCTGAATGACACCGGGCTTATCACTCAAACAGTGAGGTGCACTAACAAATCTACTCAAGTGATCCAAAACACTGATGGTTCAGTCCCAAATAAGGAGACACTATGTAATTCAATCAAAAACCAATCAAGAGAAAAAACAAGTGACAACACAGAAAGGACTCCCCAACGGAGTCGCCAACTTGTGATGCAGGTAAGTTCCCTCTGCAGACATAGATAGCCCCTCTAGCCCTAGAGTGGGTCTAGTCATAGTAAGACAAAGACAATAGCTAATTCCTTAAACAGTTATCGTTGAAGAGACCTACCTTATACCGGTGTTTGATGAAGTCTTCGTCACGTTGCTTCAACTTTTGTTATCTTCTCCTTAATTTATGATTCACCTAAAACAACATATGAAAATGACAAAACACATAATAGAGCACAACAACGAACTACCCACTTATAAAGTCAAGGAACCATAAGATATCAACATACATTCATACATGATATAGGAAATAACCATTGATTGTATTAATATAAACAACAGTAAAGCTTACAAACACGCCTTGATGTCATAATCTTCCTTGAAGGGTCAGATCAATATGTCTTCATAAGCATTCACTCTCAAAGGTCTCCCAGAAGGACTGATGACTCTCTCTCTCACCCAAAACCACAAGTATGAAACTAAGGCAATCACAATAAGGTTACCTTCTTATAAAACCATTTCACACTGTCAATCCACAACATGAAAGGCTATTCTCATATCTCATAATCTATTGCTAGGCTATCTGCAATCCAAACTGTAAGTTATCAATCCAACCAACCAAGAACTAGCTAATTTGCTAACTATCAAGAACTTGCTAAGAACACCGAACTAGCTGATCATAGCCATGGAAGATGATTTTATAAGAGGAGGAGCCTCCACAAATGAAGGGAAAGGAAGCTTATCTTCATGGGAGGTTACTCAAAAGGTGGAACCACCATCTCAAATGAGGAGAGGCGAACTTCTTTGACCCAACAACAATATCCAAAACCACCCAGAAGCATTTTGTTTGAACTAATTCACCCTATTTGGGTCGTCACAGGTCAAACACTGAGACTCAGAGATGAAATCGTGAGGCGTTAATGCATTCAGGGCTATCATCGCAGGCAGGATACTGATGACCTACGATGATCCCTAAAATCGACCGCCGCTAAGCACAGATGTACTCTTTCGACGGTGTCGCGAGGTTTTTGTTCACTCTGGCCCATCGTCGCAGGTAGGATACTGATGCCCTGCGACGATCTTGAAACATAGGTAAAAAGGGTCATCTTCAGGATTAATGAGCATGGTTAATCTTCTTGAGTGATATGGAAGATATGGACATATATTTTGATGTATGACATAGAACAGATGCCATTTAGGGACTAACTCTACCCGAGTTCAGGGGATGCGGGGTCGGTGACAAAATATTGTATAACAAGGAGCAACTCTGATTTTAACCTACAGGACTCAACGTGACTGCCTAGCTGACAACAAGCACCAAAAGGGGGTACACTGCAATTGTTTAAGGTAAATCGCGTTGGTTGACATGGCTGTCAGAAAATAAACAGCGTTGATCGGGGATTTCAAAGAAAAAATTAAAATTTTCAGAAATCAAAACCAGACTTGTCACTGTAAATTCAAGAATCTAGGCAACAGAGAGTGTAAAGCACATAAAACCAAAAAGAAAGAGTGAAACAAGAAAATTTGTCACAAATCATGAAATGAAAAACGATCCAAAGAGAGGGATGGACCCCTAATATGGTTGCCAATTTGTGGAGTAGGTAAATCCTCTCTGCGGAAAGAGACAATCCCTCTAGCCCAAGAGTGGATATAGCTACAAACAAGACAATCTAATGTAAACTTCATTAGATTAGAATCGAATAAGAGGTCCTACCTCTTATAGTGCTAATCCACTTGATGATGATCTTGCTTCCTTGCTCCAGCTTCCTTTTGTTCTTTTCGCTCAAATACCTGAAACAAACGTGTAAGAGACAACAATAAACATGATAGCATAAAATTGAATTCATCTACTTAAAAGATCAAGGAGTTTTAAGATATAAAATGCAACATAACACATAATATAGGAAATAAACCATTAGTTGTATTAATATGAACTTCAAATAGAAATACAACCAGAGCCTTGACGTTGCAGGTTCCCTTTGGCATGTCCAGGTTCCAACACCACTATAAGCATCTCATGGTTCACCCACAAAACAATGGAATTTCAAAGCCTCTTTCCTTTTATTCCAAAGCAAACACTATAAGATAATTCTCCCTTCACACACAAACTAGAAAGCTAAGTTTCTCAAGATGGCTATCAAGATTTGCAGATAATTCCAGCCCTTTGATTAGCTAGCTGGGGGTGTGAAATGAGGAGTTTATATAGCTTTTATGGATGGGAATGGATCCTCTTATGATGTGAGAGGCATTATCTCTTTGGGTTGTTCCATTTCAATGCCGGAAATGAGCCCAAACAGACTCTTTTGGCTCTATCTCGCTCAATCATTTACCAGACTTCTGTTCACGAAGCTTCTAGACCTGGAAGCTTCGACTCCATTTTTAAAAAATTGCCAAAAGAGGATCTACGTGGGGAATGAATGGATCACTTGTAGCGTTTGGTGCTAGTCCTAGTTTTAAACTCTGCAAATCGACGCAGGGAAGGAACTAAGCACTAGCGCTGGTCTTGAAAACTGAGCTTGAAGGAAGATTCTTGGGAAATGATCCAAGAAGGAAATGTTCTACAAATGAAGAGGGATGTAGGGACATGTGCTTCATGGTAGGGAAACATATGAGGTTCAATGTAGAGGTCCTCCAAGATCGAGGAACGCGGAGTATAGGGATAGTGAAAAAATGTTGTGTAACAGTGAGTTGGAACATTAAACCCATCAGTTTCCACACTGATAAGAAATCTTGTTTAGTCAATTTCGCACCCAAAATGAGAAGTCCCTCTCATAACATGTGTACTAAAGTAAGAAACATCACGCAATGGGACATTACACATGGAAACTCCTTGCGAGAAAAAGGAATCCTAAGCCTAAACAGATTACGTCTGACAGACAGACATGGAAATCCCATGCCACATAAGTATTAATCTTACATGTTGCAATGCTCACACAAATTCCAAGCTCATGCCCCCTTATTAATTTTTGACATTTTACATGGTCAATAATTGAATCTGTGTTTGTAATAAACGTAAAATCATGGTGGAAGTAACAATTAATTTATTTGAAAATGGTTTGAAAATAAAAAATCATGGTGGAAATAACTATTATTTTAGTTTTTCTCATGGTACGGTGATGGGGTGTATTGTTAAGTCTCTTCGTGATGTGAAGGTCATCGATTTGAAACTCAATGGGAAAAATCTAGTCATGTTAAGCGCTGGTGTGGCCTAGGCTGGGTGCAATCCCTGATTGCTTTTGATGACTTAGATGCCCCTGGGTCGCAGTTTCTCAAGCCAAAGGTTAAGCCTATAGTCACCTCTGGAGGATCATAGACAACTTTAAAAAAAAAAAAAAACAATTGTTTTACTTGAAAAGGATTTGAAAATCGAGAGTCATGGACATGAATCTCCCCCTAGGAAAGAAAGTAGTTGAATTGTTTACAGGACTTCTATGAGCATAGGTGAAAGTGTAGGAATGGTGGCAAAAGGTGGAGTTTTCGATCCCAACTATTATGTGTTTTAGGTGTAAGGGCCCCTGGTTGATTTTCCAGGTAAATAAAAATAAGATAAAAGTCATGGGACATGTATTCCAAGTTGAATGGTGGGAAGATATTACAGTGGGGATCACTTTCGGTTTATTAATGGCTATGGAAATTGGCAAGAGAATTGGAAAAGGAAAAGAGGCAATAATTGGAATTTATTTATGAGAAATAATTAAATAGGAGAAAAGGAAGATGAAGAGCCACAAATTTTCATGCAAAGGGAATTACAGGAAAATTAAGAAAATAGAGGCCTCAATGATAAAAATGCTTCTGAGAATTAGTTCACAGCTTTTTTCAGATGAGCCTTTTGTCAGTTTAGTATTCGTGTTGTACTTTGGAATACTTTGGATTTGGAGAAAGAAGGGAAATGAAAGCAGGAAAGCGCAAGGGAACAGTTGGATCAACAGCTAAAGCTAGATTTCTTTGCAAGTAGCAGGCTACATGTGTGATTTCCTTGTCGATTTCTAGATGCATGGTATATGCATGTGATTTTCTGGTTATGCGTTGTCATTGGCATGGATATTTTCCTAGATTGAAAGTGGTTTTAGCCTTGCCTTACCATTTCCTGGATAGCCATAGTTTTGTGGGTTTTTCCATTGTTGTTTTTTGATTGGTGCTCAAGTTCCTTATGGTTATGGGTTGGAACAAATGCTCTGGAAGTCTTGGAACAACTTGGATTGAGTTACTAGTCCTAGAGCCTAGGTTGGTACAAATGCTCTGGAACCCTATAAGGTTGTGCATTGAGTTACTCGCCCCTAGAGTCAAGTTTCAAAAATGTTGTAGAGCCCTGAAATGTTGTGGGTTGAGATACTAGTTCCTGGAGCCCTAGATAGCTTGGGTGAGACCGATCTGGTTGATGTTAGTGATGTTTGAACGTAGAGGTGGAATCATTGTGGTTGATGATTGAGTTGGTTTGGCTTCTAGAATCCCTTGTTTGGTTTTGTCTTTGTTTATTCCATGAGATCCCACATTCATGCTTGGAATATAGCGTGGGGGAGATTGGTAGAAAGAAATATTTGGTTTAGCCCAATCTATTGTTGGATAGTACATGGAAGTCCCTGACTTGGTTGGTATTTTCATATGTTAATATGAGAAACTTTCCTATTGTGATATATGAGCAATTGTAGTGATTATGTTGGTGACATTATTGTTAAGTTCCTATGATCTTTGTGCTCTCTATTTGCTGGTTACATGGTGTAAGTTATCTATGGCTCTTGTCATGAATTTTTTAGTTAATGCATGGACTAACTAGTGTGGTTGCAACTATGTGGAGAGGGCATATGGCCTTCTTGGTGATTCTCAGATGAATATCATACTCTTATGATCATATATGCGTTCATGACATGTAGCTTCTATGTTTTCCATGTGTTTGACAGAATGTCTATTATGGATTAGGGAGTCTAGGTCAAGTTCTAGATTCAAGATTGAATGTTTAGCTTTGTCATCATATTAATCATGGTTCCAAAAAAATTTAGGAAAATTTGGGCAGTGGTCTGGAGGTTGGCTTGAAAAGGTTGCACAGATCCTAGGACCGCATGCCCAGAACTGAATATTTTAGGTCTTAATCATTGGCAGCTAGACTTATGAGTGTGGTTGGAGCCTCATAACCACATGCATGCCTTGTTGTGGGTGTGGTTGGGGGTTAGGTTAGTGAAAAAGAAGTTCCATCTCAGGATTTAGTTATCAAAGGTTGTGGACTGACTTTTGGGTGACCTAATGTTCCTTAGGGATGTCTATAAGTTGTCGGTTTGTAGGCCCCACTTCCATAAATGGAACTTGGAGGTTGGATCATGTCATAGTGACACTCGTCTCATGTTTACCATGGTGAGCTTGTAAATTTGGGTAAATGTGGGAGGGTGGCTACAGGGTGGTATCAGAGCTTCCAAGTTCAAACACTAGGATTGGATGAGCTAAATATATATGGTTATGCATCCATTGAAGGTTAGGCATGCATTGTGGGGTCATTATGTAGTTTGTCTCATCATGATGTTGTTGGTATGATATGATGTTGATATGCTGGTTGAGATGGAGCAGAATATGCAAATTATCAGAGCAAGGTTGCAGCACTGGACCTCAGTGTAAGAGCAGATCATCATACAATCTTGTATGTTCTGAAATTATGATCGTTAATGGTTTTTATATGCATATCGGCCATTCTATTGTTATTGTAGTTACATGCATGATATATGCTAGTTGATCAATGCATTCATATGCACATGCGTCAATTAGTCATGCATGGTAGTTAACTTGTCGTTATATGCATTGTGGTCATACAAATGATGATTGTGGTCATTGCACTTAAGATCTTGATGTTATATGTATCATGATAATCTAGATTGGCCTATGCAGATGGCTACAGTTATTGTATTCATGTATGAGTCGATATATTTGTGATATTGTGTTGTAAAAATATGGACTGACTTGTGTGGGTGTGTTAGCCTCCCCTAAGATACATTGAGGTATGAGTTTGATTATGCCGTCTATTTGGTTTATCTAACATGGTATGTTTGCAAGAAATATAAGATCAAGGATGAAGTGTAGAGAAGTGGACTACGAATTCACGTGACTCCCCTTACAAGTCTAATGTGAAATTTATGGAATGGAAATGTGGCATACTTTCAGGTACAAAAGGTATGAGAATTGAAAACCAAGCTTTTGCATATGTGGCTAAATTTAGTAAAGATTTGGAGATTGGACCATTATAGTAGTTTCCTCCCTCTACCATAGGGTGGACCATGGACAGTAAGGGTTATGTTTACAGTTTTTTGAATATTTGATTAATTGCTTTATATGAGTACGTGTCTATAAGATTACATGAATGAATGATCTTGTTTTAAGATAGTTGTACTAACACAATATGTGTTGAGACAACTGATATGCACTTGAGTGAAAGTGGGTGCTAGTTGTAGTATTATGACTAATGATTGTGATTTGATTATGACATGGTTGTTAGTCTTGGTAAAGGCTGATTTCAAATTAATGGTCACGATTTCTTTTCTTTGGAACATGTGACTAACATGTGTGAGCAGTTGCAAGGAAACATACTTGGTATTGGCGTGACAAGGTAACAATTGATTATTTTATATAACTAATAGTTGGGTGATGTGATAGCACATAATAAGACTCAATTGCAACAAGGAAAAAGTTAAAAGAAAGGAATTGGGTGAGAATTCTTTTGGCTATGTTTAGAAACCACAATTCCAAATGAATGAGTGTTTTACATGAATATAGGAAGTCTTCTTAACCTTAATTTTTTTCTGACATTATGTTGATATGTGTCATATTCATTAACATGTATTTGATAGGTATAACAATTGGTTTCCAGTTATGGTTGGATTCGTCAAGGAATTGGAGTCCCTTGAAAGATGATATATGTACATGTTCAGTTATAGGTCAGTGTGTTGGGTACAACAAGGTAAGGAAACCGATATATTGTTATGTTTATTTATGCACTAACAGTTGTGTGTTTATGGCAATATAATGTAGGGGATTGCATGTAAAAAGAGATTGCCATAAAATATTGAAGAAGGCTCAAGATGAATTTTCCCTTGGAAGCATTAGGAACCCATGGGGATTGAGTCATGGTGTTTGCTACTAGTTTTGTGCTTTTGGTATTTTATGATTTGTATGTGTTGGATTTGTATTTTTATTTATGTTTGGTGGAGGGCCATTCCACTTTGTTTATGGTGTCATATTTCTATTGGTTTTTCATGGTTTTCTTCTTGTTTTTTTCTTGTACTTTCCTTTTATGCTTTGAGGGTCTTGGGAATTGGTTGGGTAAAGAGGAAAGTTAATGGAGCTCAGGTAGAGCTTAATGAAACCCAACAGGTAATGTAAGACATGGATGAAGCACGGTGCATGTATGAGAGAAGTTGAAGGCAAGAATATGGAAACCAGTTGGATTGGTTGGGTCCATTCGGGTAAATGGACGATGGCAGGACACTCATGAGAAAGGTAATAGAAAAGGTAAAGTAAATGGATTTGAGGCATCATATGACTTGCTATGTTGGGAACTATTGTTCTCAATGTTTTGCATGTTGTGGACAGATAAAGGGAGTTATATTAACCTTGATCTTATGAACAATGGTAATTGTGTTATGATCATGATTATGCTAATGTTTATATATAGATATATGAACGCCATTGTTTGACATGATTATCAGGGATAACTCCTATGGAGGAATGATTACTTATGCAGGTGAGTGGCATGAAAATTTTCTGGTATCAAGTGGGCAGATTAGTCCTGACAGATCTATGAGGTTAGTATCATGTGGATGTGAATTGATAATATATGCTTATACTATGCCTATGTTATGTTATGGCAGGTAATGTTGAGGAATACATCAATGAAATGAATGCAATGTGATATGCGGTATGCTAGGGCAAGCATGAATAGTGGAAATAAACACAGATCCAAAATTTGGATTGTGGATGCATGTAGTAAGGCATGGGAAAGACAATAGAAGCAAGGTTGCTTGGTAGAGACAGCGTGGTCTCTAAATGTGAAGTATTGTTGTTGTGCACATGTTTTACATATGGTGTTGTGTACATGTTGTGCAGGTGGTGTTGTATATATGTAATGATGTGTACATGTGGTATTGTTTACATGTTGTACATGTGGTGTTGTGTACATGTTGTGCAAATGGTGTTGTGTACATGTGATGTTGTGCACATGTTGTACATGTGGTGTTGTGTACATGTTTTGCGGGTGGTGTTGTGTACATGTTGTGCAAGTGGTGTTGTGTACATATGATACATGTGGTGTTGTGTACATGTTGTACATGTGGTTCTAGGCACATGTTGTACATGTAGTGTTGTGTACATGTTGTACATGTGGTATTGTGTACATGTCGTACATGTTGTGTTGTGTACATGTGGTACTTAGTTACGTGTATTGTGTAGTCATTGTATCATGACATGTGTATTCATGGTGTTGTACACCGGGTGTAGGTGTCTGTGTTTTGTTGTACACCAGGTGTAGGTGTATGTATTGTGTGGTACAGCTTGTGTGGGTCTATTTGTTGTGAGGTACATTGTGTGTATGTGTACATGATTAAAGAGAAGAGAAGGATTTGGGTGCTTGTCAGGTGTGTTGTTGGCTTGATGGGCCCTGACCTAGTTTCAACGTTAATTAGCCAAGAAAATCCCTACAATATTAGCCCTTTTGGAATCAATCTGCGGAGCATGGACAAAAGTCTCACCCAAAGCATTATGGGGGGATGCAGGTGTTGGAAATAATACTGAGAGGTGGGGGGGTGAATCAATATTAGCAAATCAATAATCTTTTCACTTTCATACTCAGATTCATATACGCTACTTCAGTTAAGGATACCCACGTATATACGCAGTTGTGTTTAATGAAACTAGCGCATATCCAATAAACTTATGATTCAACTAGTTGATCTTTAATGAGTGCATCAGAACATTATTAACCATATGAATAGTAAACAGAAGAAGTAAAGCAGAACAGATTATCACACATAATTAACACACATGAACACCATGATATAAGGTGGAAACCCAATGTGGGTGAAAACCACCTGCTGCAAGTCATTTCTATCTTCTTTTAATAATAAACTTCTTTTTACAATATTTTTGTATTGGTGCAGTCTTATACCAGTACATAGGCTTCTACCTGCAGAAGGCTACAACCTTCTCTCATTCTCCAGACTCTCCTGGAAGGGAGCTACAACCCCCTTAGCTCTTGTACTAGTCGATCCATTTACTAGTACGTAGGTGCGAGCCTACTAAAGGCTACAACCTTCTTTTTTCTTCCAGGGACCACGTTTCATAAATTTTCAGACTGGATCCATAAATACAAAATAATCACCACTGCAATACAATCATCAACTATACCTGCATCATCAATCTATGAATCACCCAATACTGAATCACTAAAACCTTGTCATCAAAACACAGTTACCAGAGCTCAGAACTCTGCAACAGTCACTAGAACCAATAGCTACCTGAAATATCAACTCTCATAATGTATACGCTACTTGACTGTGTCAAACCAGCATGTACTTGCACTTTCACCAAAGAGAACCCGCGTACAGATCTAAATATAGCTACTTGTACCTTCGCTGCAATTATCACCACATAGGAGCCTCCTTGATTCAGATCGAGCCAAGCATTACAAACCCATAACTAGTATATTAGATCTCACACTTCAACAGATATTCATCACATACTTTCACACCCTTGGCCTAATGATCTTCTCCTTATATAGGCTTAGGCTTCTCTCAATACCATGGTCCAAAACCATATAGAAACAATACCTTGGACCCAATACCTGGGGTCAACACCAAATACCACAGACCAATACCAAAATACCATGGACCAAAACTTAGTTTTCCAACCTGTACGTGCCTTTCCTTCTGTGATCCTGTGTGTATACGTACACGTGCCTTTTGTTCTGATAACCCGTGTGTATACGCACTTTCATCAAGATTAACCTGCGTATACCTCTCTCTTGACTTGCTGTATTATGATCTGTCATCTGATTGAGGTGCCACCAAGGACAACACCTGTATCATACCTCTAAGTGAGTTGCCATCAAGGACAACACCTGTATCATAATGCAAACAATCTCCCCCTTTGGACTTGATGGCAACCACCACACCAAGTCACTCTCCCCCTTTGACATCAAGGGCAAAGGGCGGACCAAGATATTCTCTTCCTTGGTGTACCTTCTGCTGTCCATACTCCCCCTGAGTACATGCTGAAGTTTCTGATTGAGCTCCCCTTTGTATATGCCAAGTTGTATCAATCCATCCATGCTCCCCCTGACTGTAGGCAAGATCTGCAAAAAAATGTTCTACAAGAAGAACATGACTCTATTATGAATGACCTTCCTATCACCAAAGACTCATACATACATCCATCTCTCAACCAAGTGAGGATATACAAATATTGACTCATCCAC
>APFE031072028.1:0-19458 GCA_000404065.3 Pinus taeda
TCCTAGTTTGTCCAGTGATGCTATATTGGTGTGAATTGTGGGCTAGCAACACCCCCATATCAAAACGGAAACAAATTGAGAAAATCCAAAACATTTGAACATGAGAAAGTTAAAAATAAAAAGTTCAGTACCTTATGAGATAATGTTGAGTGAAACAGGAGCAACTCCCATCAAAATAATTGTTATGGTGTGACTCATAAGATATATAAAATAATTGAGAAAATGAGAGTAGGAAGATGGTCTAATGGTATCTTCAATGAAGGCATGAGTGAAAGAAAGAAAACATGGATGAAAAAAATTATACATGGATGAAAAACTGGAATATATACATCAATGCCTATCCCATAAATAGCAAGAATCTAGAGAATTTTGTTGTGGAGAAGTTTCGTAAAATGGTATGGGGGAAAGAGTTGGATAGAAAGAAGAAGTACTACATTAAGGAATTCAACCCTACACCTGATCTACAACAAAAAGAGTTCATTGGAGCTAGCATTCCGTGGAGGGAAAAGGTTCTTATTGCTCAATTAAGGACCAACTCGCATCAACTGCAGTGTGAAACAGGACGGTGGAAAATTCCTAAAGAAGCTTGGGAAGAACGGGTGTGTACATTTTTCACGTCTGGTGTAGTGGAATCCAAAGAACATTTCATTTTGGATGTGATGCTTTCAAAGACATCAAAGAAAGTTATGAGAACATGTTAGCATCAGTTTCTTGGCATTTTCTTTTCAGTGAGGGGATTATTGAAAGGTTGGGCTAACTCATGATCAATTTGAGTTGGAAAAGGATTGAATTGCAAAAAGTGAAAAACATGGAACTAATTGTCTCATAGACTATTTTTAGTCTCATAGACCTTAAAATATCATTTCATTGCCCAAAAAAGACAATAATTGACATTTTTACATAACAGGGTTACTCCACACCATACTTACCATTTCACACCTCCCACACTGAGACATTGTCCCATACCTTTTACCATTTTCATAATCACACTCAAAATGAAGTGCTAGAAAGTTTATGAATTTTCTTTATAGCTTGCAAATCAGTTCAGGAAAAAAATGAAAAACTTAGCCCTCATTTCACTCACAGGTAACCAAATTTGCCTCACTAAAGTGTTATTCTCAAACATGTTGCTAATTTCGATCATATATTTGTTCATTGTTCTTTCCAAATCTTCTGTATAAGTACTCATCCATGCCCATATCCATGGCCACCATTATGAAGCAAAAATAAAAACTTAGAATATTGTTTTTTGTTTACTCAACTACAAATACTCATGTATTTTCTCTATAGTTTGTGAAATCTATCTTTTGCATGTTATGTTTTAGATAAAATACTCATGCATAAATATATCACACAAACTAAAATACAATGTTTTACTAAGCATGATACATGAGCACACAAATATCTCATTTTTCATGTCATCTTCATTATATCAACTTACATGTTCTTTGTAACACTTTCTTTTGTTTGATTCATGATCAATCCCTTTCCCTGTGTTATATGCTTTTCATTGCGTGTATGCAAAACACTCCAACATTTATGTGAAACATGACTTTAAACATTATGTTATTTTTACTGATTATATATTTATGCTCAACAATTAATGGCTACATGATATATTTTTTTGATCACAATACATTATGAGTTACTTTAACAAAGGTTCTTGAGGAAACAAGAAAGGAAAACCCAAAATAAAAGATGTATCATGGAGGGGGAATAGAAATAAAAGAATTATATTCTCCATACACTTTGACATGGGCTCTGAGGAGTTCAATTAGTTGACCTAGGTTATGTTGCAGAAAGTGTATATCCACTAAGATTATTTTTGTAAATTACAAGAATGAGTTTCTTTCTCAATTCATAAGTCTAAGAAAGTCAAAGAGTCAAAGTCATGTATAAGGAGATCTTCTTGAGCCTATGTGTAAATGTATACTAGTCTAAAAGGCCCTCCAAGACAAAGCACAAGAAGAATTTTGCAAACAAAACGATGGAAAATGCAGTCAAGTCGGCCAACAAAAAAAATTAAAGGATGTCATGTCGGCTTGCATTAAAGACACATCTATTCATTGCCTCAAGTCATATTATTATGAATTCGAAGCTACTATATATACCTTGCTATGGATCTGTGCAAAACAAGGTCAGTCACAAGCATGTTTTCATCTGACATCCGCATTATAGGAGATAAGATGTCTCTACCATCTTCGATGACAATCACAGTGGGTCATAATATTAGATTCTTCATAGTGATTACAGTCTCAGCATAGATGCAAAGATGAAGGTCTCAGTGTAGAACACTCTGTCTCAGCAAAACATCATAATCTCGATATATTCAATGTAGTGATATCTTCCCATACCTTTATATAAATCGCATACAATTACAATGATGAATATCATTGTGTCTTGGTCTCAACATGATCACATTTTTCCATACTCAACATGGTCATAACACATAATAGGCACAGTCATAGTCAAGGCATAAAATTTGATGATAAGGATCTTAGTCATCCTACAGAGACACACTCTGTCTCATATTATGGACGCAGTCATAATCTCGGCACAACGTTTGATGTAGATATAATTTCGGTCATAATCCTAATAAAAGATCTCAATGCAGGTTTAGTATATAGAGCTCGTTGGTACAATGATGATTTTCATAAAGATGCAATGATAATCTGAGTGAATATATAGTGATGATCTCAGTAAATGAATTTGGAGATTCCTTTGCGGCTCTTAGATTTTCCGATTTCATCTGCGACTCTTCATCATTCAATCCCTCCAAGATCTATTATATTACTTCAGCTCTTTACTGCGAAGATCTGCAGCTCTTAAACACCATATTAGATCTGCAGAGATATGTAGCTCCATTGATACACCATATTAGATCTGTCGATTCCTCTGCGGCTCTTAGATCTGCCGATTCCTCTACGGCTCTTACTGTGGCTCTTTCATGCGAAGATCTGCGGAGATCTAGAATACGGCTCTGGGTGGAGATCTAGAATACTAGTTTTGACATACTACATGCATATTACTGTGGCTCTTCTCTGTAACCAAGTCTTGGAAACCATTGCTAGAATGTAACCAAGTCATGATATAGATATGTGACTCTTCACTTCTCTTCTCATCAATTGGGCCTTAGATCTACGGTTCTTCTCTTTACTGTGGTTTATAGATCTACGACTCTTCACTTCTCTTTGGAAATATTCTGTGGCTTCTCTTTGGCAATATTTTATACTCAGCAGAAGAGCATTCTCCAGATGGCTCCCAACTTCGCGAAAATAGCTGCTGGCTTAGTTCCATCCACCTCTGGGGGGAAAGCTCCTGCCCGTATCGTTAGTGAAGCCCCAGCCCCCATTGTCCAGGTGGTCCAGGCCTCACTTAATGAGGATTTGAAGTTCTCTAAGACTGCCCTAATCTATCGATTCAATGGTTTTTGGCCACGACTGATAGCTCTCCACAATTGGATATCAGAGGTATGGAAGCCTTTAATTCCTAATGCAATTAATATCTACCCCTATGCTAGGGGTTTCTTTATAGTATATTTTGAAACCCCTAAAAGCAGACAATGTATTCTAGTTTCCAACCCTTGGTTTTGGGAAAAATCAGACCTATTCATGAGGCCATGGAACCCATCATTCGGTCCCTCAACAATAGTCATAATCCCAACACCACTTTGGGTGAGATTGCTAAATCTACCCTTGCATCTCTAGAATTTCTCTTCGCTAAAAGAAATTGGAAATGCAATTGGGAAATTTTATTGCAAGTGCACAGAAACAAAGGAATATGCTAGAACCACCTATGCACGCATATGTGTGGAAATGGACTTCAGCGCCAGATTCCCAGCTAAAATACACCTAACAAGTAAAGACTATGTGTGGAACTAGAAACTCGATTATGAAAGTGTCCTCTTCAGATGTCGATCCTGCTTTGAGATAGGCCACCTAGCCAAAAATTGCCCAAAATCCTCCCAGAAAAATTCTGCTAGAAAAAATCACCACAGATCTACATGGTGGGAAGGAGCACAAAAGGAACACTACACTGTCATCAAATAAGAACACTCTCAAGAAAAATCTGAATCACAAGAAATCAGGCGAGAAAGAAACAACTCTCAAGACAAGCAGGGGGAAAGCCCCGCCCAACAATAAAAGAGTGAAATCGACAACCCCTCAAGCATCAATAGTTATGAGGGTTCAGATTGCGCACAAAATAAATCTTCATTTAACAGCAAAGAAGATCTCCTAAACCAAACTTCTTCTCCAACTATCTTCGAAAGGACGAACACAATATATTGTGAAGCTAAGATACCAATGTCTGTTATGAAACCTGCTCACAAAAATACAGAAAAGATAGATCAATGCCTTAGAATTTAGCCTCTTTGAGGGGGCAACCTCCTTAACATTACACAAATGAATGCTTCTTTGTTGATTCAAATGACAAAACCTCCTTTCTATATATAGGAGTCTAAGGAGTCACAATATAACCCATCCGACCTAACAATAATAATATAAAAGCACAAAAATAACAATAGATGGATTCTATGGGGCACATTAATAACAATATGGGGACAATAAAGGCACAACAATATTAATAAGGGATATAACTACCATAGTAATGGGGTAATCACTAGTATTATAGGGACCTCACAATGTCCCAAGAATTAGAAGAGATGAAGGAGATACAAGATAAAGAAAGTTGGAAGATCGTAGAGAAAAAAAGAAAGCTATAACACCAATCTCGCCAAGAAATATGAGGAGCCAAACAATTAAAAACTAAGAAAGAAAATTATAGGTCGATAGACCAATTTGGTCTCAGTGGGCATTAACCATCATCATCATCATCATCATCAATGACTATCTCAATGAATGTACAGTAATGATCTCAATGATGGTACATCTATGATGAACTCAATGATGAAATTGGTAAAGCAATAATGATGGTGATGATCTTAGTAGTGCCAATAAGAGGATTGGTGTCATGGTCTTGGAATGGCTTAATTAGGTCAAGGGTCATGATCTTGGTATTCATCAATGGGAGTCTCTATAAGAAGAATTTTGTGTGGTTTTTCCTCTCCAAGAGGGAGAGTTTTTGGCCCTGGCATAAATCCAACATAGTGTGTTATTGTCTCTTTGTTTTGGTAGCTATTTGATGAACTAAGAAGACACACTTTAATAATAAAAAGTGAAGACTATGCCAAGAAGAAAAGTTAAAACACCTCACAAATAGTTATCAAGTTAGAAGAGTCCTATCATAACTAATTGGCCTATATTATTCAACATGGCATTACAGCTAAGGTTCAGAAGTCAAAGGAAGGGCAACAAAGAGACATACAAGGATTATTCTTCAAGGAAAACAAAGCAATTTGAAGGGTTTTGTAAAGATTGAAGGATCAATTCCACAACAAGCAGTCTACAATAGCAAGAACTTATGTCTCCATAACCATAATCAAAATGCCACCAAGACCCTCATCAAGGTGTTTACAAAGAAAGGTAACTCAAAAGATCTCAAAATCAAAGATCACTTCATATTGAAACAGGTTGAAACCCTAGTAGAAATCCTGATCTCCACTACTAAAGAAGGAAAAGCATATTGAAGAAGAAAAAACATTGTCATCACCTTAAAGGTTATAAAAGAAAGGATCATTTCCTTTCCCTAGAAGAATATCATCCCAGGGAAGAAACAAATCATCCTCATCAAAAGGAAGGAACCTTTTCCATTGAATAAAGGCTTTCCATCGAAGAGAACACCATCCAAGAGGAAAATCCAATACATCATCTCCAACCAGCATCAAAGTGATCAAGTAGAAGAGTTCATCTTCACTTGTCAAGTAAGTATCTTTCATTTTAAAACCAAGTCTGGTTAAATGACTTCATGACTGTAAGGAGATTTATGGATTGAATGGATCTTCAAAGGTCCTTGCATGAAATGGGGAGGATTGTCATAATCCTCATAGATAAAAGAAGTTAATGAACATATCAAGGAAAAAGGTCTTCTTTGAATTCACGGGAATGAAACATTAAGGTTCTCTCATCCCCATGTATGAAGAAAGAAGACATCAAAGAGATAAATGAAATACTAGAGGATACATTCTATGAAAAATGCAATATAGAAGGTCACATCACTTAGACATGATCTACACAAAATGAAGGTTTCAAATAAAGAAAGAACATATTCATGAGATCTCAATTGACAGATCTAGGAAATATGATAAGAAGATAATAATCAAGGTAAAAAATATCCATGAAAAAAGAAGGTTACCTCATTCGACAACTTGTGGTATCTATGACAGAAGGAAAAATATTGAAGAACACAATTATGTGTAGAAAGGAAAAGAAAAAATAGTATAAGATTCAAGAAAGAGGCTCATATCACCAAAAATGGAGGAAACTAAAGAAAAGGGCCAAGGAATGAGGGAGCAATAGATATCCACTACGATTAAGATGGCCTCCCTCACAAAAGGATATTATCATAAGCTCCTTGATCTTTAATTAAAGAGATGGCCATGATATTAAGATGCATTGTGGCATCATGAAAACATTAGAAACAAGAGTTTGTGACATTACCATGGGAATCATGAATGAAAAAATCCATGGCATACAAACATGTAGGATGTAGCTCCTGGGAACCTCAATGGACATTGAAGGAAAGGAAGGTGTAATCGAGGATAAGGCTCATCATACATCAAGTCAAAAGGAAACATCTACTAGTTGGGGATATACAATATCCTCAAAATTCTCTGATGGAATCCTCATCGTAGGGCTCACTAATCTAGAGAGAAATAAAGTGTTTCATAAAGAACTCCAACTCATGGAATTCGTCGATAATGTTATGGTGACATAATAATAGAAGCAGATCAAGGGGTTGAAGACACTTCAATCAAGAAAGTTGTTGGAAGAAGCCTAGATGACCTAAAGGTGAAATGAGGTATGTATGCATGCATTTAATTTTAAAATGTCATGTCATATGGTTGTAGGTAATATAGATCATCACTTATATATTAAGAAGCATGATAAAGATAAAAGGATATCCCGCTCTTAAAATATGCAAAATGGCATAAGTCGCACTAGATGAAATCAACATAATATGTCCTCATATAAAGTATGAGGTGGTTGAATATAATTACATAAACCTGATTAGAAACCCCTGAGAAAGAGATCGTGAGCTATGAAACTATGATGAAGGAAATCGGCAGATCTGCCGATTCCTCTACGACTCTTACTATGATGAAGAGCTGACTAGGAAATCTCCCTGAAAGATATGAAGACTTTGATGAAAATTTGAAAATTAGAGACCCTTGACAATAGATATCTTTGGGAAACGTGGCAACAAGTATGCACGATGCTGATACCTACTGAAAATATGTCATGATGAAGAGACATTTCGAAAGGTATGATTTTATTTAATGATATGTTTTTATCTCTTGAATAATATTTGGATGAGTTCATGGAGGGCTACTAGAACAAGAATTATAAGTGAAAGTACAACTAGTATTCATGCAATGGATACTCCTAAAATAAGCATGATGAGAAAGAAGTAGCCAGATTAAGAATGTTCCAGTTATGTACCAAGAAGGCCACTTTCCATGAAAAGGAAATGACATGACAAAGCAAGAATGAAAGTGATTGATGGCCAAAAGCCCTACAAGGAAGAAGCTCGACTAAATTTCATGACATCAAGAAAAGAAGTTGATCAAGTCGATGAAGGACCCACGAATAAAAAATTATTGATGAAAGGAGAATCCCTAATTAAGAGGGAGGCTGGATTAAGTCACCCCTGATTAAAAATGGAGTGATAGATGTGGTTTTCAATTTTATGTGTCATGCACTAGACAACGAATGAAAACTGTAAGTCTTAGAGAAGGCCATGAATGGAAATGTAGACAAATGATAGACACAACATTCTTATCTTCACCTGGGAAGAAAGAATGGAGGATTGGGTAATTATTTGGAATTCGATTCCCTTTGAGGATGTGTAGGGAATCCAAGATAAGAGTAGGAAAGAGGAATGATATTCTTTGAGGGTTGGGAACCCAAGGGAAGAAAGTCCTAGAAGGGCATACTCAGTGAACATCTGGGTGGGTATGTACCTTGAGAGATAATGATGAAGGTGTCTATAGTCATTGCTCTCACCAACATTATGCTCTGATCTGATGAGAGATAGAGCTATCGGTCAAAGCCTTGCTGTGGAAACAATGTTGGTTACTATGATGCTCTACAGATGGGTTACCAATTTGATTCTTCTTATGAGAAATTCTTCAGATTGAGAATGACTAAGTACCATTATAAATACCTCCCTAGTTAAGAGGGAGTGTTGAAGAAAGTGTAACCAGGTTCGATATTTACAAATATAATTTTGATCTCTGTACTTGTCAAGGAAAAGAAATATTATTTTTGAAAATTATAAGAATGAGTTTCTTGCTCATTTCATAAGTCTAGGAAATTCAAAGAGTCAAAGTCATGTATAAGAATCTCTTCTTAAGCCTATGTGTAAATGTATACTAGTCTAAAAGGCTCTCCATGATAAGCACAATCCTCCAAGACATAGCACAAGAAGAAGTCCACAAACAAAACAATGGAAAATTCAATTAAGTCGGCCAACAAAATAAATTAAATGGTGTCATGTCAGCTTGCATTATAGACGCATCTCTTCACTAGCTCAAGTCGGCTTATTATGAAGTGGAAAATACTATATATACCTTGCTATGGATCTACGTAAAAGAAGGTCAATCACAAGCATGTTTTTGTATGGAATCTGCATTACAGGAGATAAGATGCCTCTACCTTCTTCGGTGACAATCACTGTGGGTCATAACCTCGAATTCTTCAAAGTGATTACAGTCTCGACATATATGCGAAGATGAAGGTATCAATGCAAAATACTCTGTCTCGACAAACAATCATGATCTCATTATATTCAATGAAGTGCTATCTTCACATACCTTTATGGAAATATTAGACAATTACAATGATTAATATCATTGTGTCTTAGCCTCCACATGATCACGTTTTGGCGTAATCAACACACTCATAACACATAATAGGAACAATGATAGTCAAGGCATAAAATGTGATGGTAAGGATCTTAGTGATCCTACAGAGACACTCTATCTCATATTATGGACGCAGTCATAATCTTGGCACAATGTTTGATGGAGATACAATTTTGAAGTCATAATCATAATAAAATATCTCGGTGCAACTTCAGTATATGGAGCTCGTTGGCACAATGATGATTTCCCTAATGATACAATGATAATATCAGTGAATATACAGTGATGATCTTAGTAAATGAACAATGACTATCTCAGTGAACGTACAACAATGACCTTGATGATGGTGCAACTATGATGATCTCAATGACTTGGTAAAGCAGTAGTGATGGTGATGATCTTAGGAGTATCAAGAAAAGGATTGGTGTCACGATCCTAGAATGACTTAATTAAGTCAAGGGTCATGGTCTTGGTATTCATCAATGGGAATCTCTATAAGAAGAATTGTGTGTTGGTTTTCCTCTCCAAGAGGGAGACTTTTTGGCCCTGAAAAAGGCCAACATTGTGTGTTCTTGTCTCTTTGTTTTGGTAGTTATTTGATGAACTAAGAAGACACACTCTAGTAATAACAAGTGTAGACTATGCTAATAAGAAAAGCTAAAACACATCACAAATAGTTATCAAGGTAGAAGAATCCTATTATAACTAATTTCCATAGATTATTCAACAGGTTAGTCACTTATACCCCACATGCTTCACAAAATGAACCTATTCCACATCCTAGCATAATGTAAATTAAAAACCTCATATATCTCAATAACTACTACAATAGAATGATGGTTGGGACACCAACCCTATTAGGCCCACATCTAGATTTGCACATCAGCCTAATGTTTGTCATCACTCAGTTCACTCTGTGACTATTAGTCCTCAGATACACTTTGCATTATCTTAGGCTGCTTCTTTCCATGCTCAGCAACCCCTTGATTATTTGTCTTGTCTTACATTGGGGAAATTATGTATCTCATCCATACATGTACATTGTCCCTCTGGGGACACTTCATTACACGCACATACTAATATTCCCACAACTGAAGGAGGGGGGAGGAGAGAAAAGGAGGAGGAGAAAAGACCATTCTACATGGATGGCCCTAGCAAACTAACATAGCTAACATACATTATTTCTTTGGCATAATGTGGTTTTACTTTATTTTTCATAAACATATTTTATACTACAACGTTATCAAGTATTGGAACAACATATTTTTTATTTACTGTGGTACATATTTTGATAGTATTATGACTGATCGGAGATACAAGGGTTGTTTCACATGCTTCTTTAAATATGTGTATGGATATTGGATTACTTCATATGTATGATTTTCATCGTGATGGTGTTCTCAATGATGTCATATTCACATATATTTGGTTTCATGGGAGTTACAAGGTTTAATGAAAATATTTCATGGACATGATTGGGGACCCCACCTACTAATATAAATTTAATTAATTAAAAATACCCCTTCTAAATGTCTTCTTCTAAATAAAAAGAAAAAAAGTTCAACATCATACAAACATTAGTTATAAAACAATTTTTCCCGCCAACTACCCAAGGAAAATATAAAACTAAGCAAAAGGAACATAAGGAAGGTTGGAAAATAATAATGAAGAAAGGAATGCATAAGTTTTAAAGTTGTCATTTTTCCTTTGACTAATATATTATAGAGTACAAGAGCTTACTTGTTTGGTGACAACAAAAATCCTTCAAGGCATGACAAGGAGAAAGTGAGCTCATCAATTTTTGGTTCTTTTAATAAGGTTGGTGTTTATTTTCTATGTTATTTTGTGTTGTTAGAAGGTTTGATATTTATTATATCAATGCTAATTAATCCATTGTAATCTTGCCTAACTTTTAACATTTCGAGTGTCAACATATGAGTCTTTCATAGACATTTTAAAGTTGATTTTTGGTCTAGATTCTCACAATAATTAGCCAAAATAGTACCTTGTAATCAAGTTTTCATTAATAAAATCAACAATCAACAACCAATATCTTTTTTACATCTTTCTCTAAAAAATTTACTTTATGTTGCTAATTGTTGTGAACAGATTTTTATGACATTAATGGCTGAAAATTATGAGTTTGTTTATGTCATATTTTAATGCATACTTATGCGGCCTTATGGCTAATAGAGTATTATCATGAAATCTACTCATAATTTCATTCATTAGTTTGTAATCAGTTTGTTCAAATTTCAATTTATTTTCTTCACAAAATGTACATTATTGTTTATATGATCTCCCTTTCATTTGTTTGTATAAATTAGTTGTGCATAATTTATTATAGTTTAATTCAAGGCAATAAATCTTGGGCTTACTCCCATTATCTCACCCACCCAGTGAGATTTAGGGAAGTTGGTAGCGAAGCATAATAGATTTGCTTGTGAAAACATTTTGGCGATCAAAGGAAAAATGACAACTTTAAAACTTATGCATTCCTTTCTTCATCTTAAATTTTATCAAGATATCACTTTCTTTTTTAGAGAAACCTTTCCATCTCAAAGAGTAATGTTAGAAACCCCATATTATTCCTAATCTATTACTCTTCTTTTCATTCTTCATTGACTGCATATTCATCTATCCAAATTGGCACTTTGCATTCATCTTTTACTCCATTGTTGCTCAAGCTCATCTTAAATTTTATCAAGATATCACTTTCTTTTTTAGAGCAACCTTTCCATCTCAAAGAGTAATGTTAGAAACCCCATATTATTCCTAATCTATTACTCTTCTTTTCATTCTTCGTTGACTGCATATTCATCTATCCAAATTGGCACTTTGCATTCATCTTTTAATCCATTGTAGTCTGCCACTAATCATGTCAAGGTAATAAGGAAGTATGGTTTATTCCAATTTGAAGAAGATGTGAATGAAACTCCTTGGCATGTGGCCTTCCCGTTAAACTTAAAACCTACTAATACACTATTGCCCAAATTTAAATATCATTTTCCAAAGTTCTCGGTTGGTGGTACCATCACTGTTAATGAAGATCTGATTGATTTTTCTTACTCATATTACAATATCAGTTCCAATGATAATGATTCTTGCATGCTGATGTTTATGGACTTCTTAGAAAAAAAAGTACCAACTGATTTCTATGAAATTCCACCCAAAGACTTCTCTACTTAGATAGAGCTTTGTTACTAGTTTAAATCTAGTTATGGACGACCTCAAAGCCCTATTGATCTCCTTCGAGGATATAATAATGTAAACTTTACAAAAGGTAAGACTATTAAATCATTTGATCTTTGATTCACAAAATTGTATAATCAAATTCTAGAAATCGAGCCACAAAATTAAGCTACCATGATGCGCTAGTATAATACTTCGTCTCTTAGCTTATCATCACTGTTTAGAGGAGAAAAATCAAAGTAATATGGGGTATTCTTTATAATATGTTTGGAATATGAAGAACAATTTCATCTCACTCGTCTTCCACTTGAAGACCCAATTAATCAATTTGATATATATTTTGTCCTTCAACTCATGGAAGACATGAGTAATTGTCTAATCTCTTTCAAGAAGAAGGTGGTTTAGAACCTCACGAGGAAGATTCCACTTTGAAAATCATTAGAAACCCTTCCCAAACATATTAATCAATTTCCCTTCTTTCCCAACCACGGTGTAACTTTCCTGAAGATTACCATGATGAAAAAACTTGTGAGGTTAAAAATAATTCACAAGAAAGAATTTTTGGTAAAAGAATTGAGCACATGGTCACAACCTTGGATTGGGTCATTGATAATGAAATAATGGTGACTAAAACAAGGAACACTTTTAGAGTTATAAATACCAATAATTAGCCATCCAAGGAGGCTGATAAGTGACCACTATCCTTGAGAAACAACAACATTTAAAGAATTTTCTTGAAAGAAAATTTCGTACACCTATCCATTTCATCGGATCTCATAGAAGAGGATTCTCTTGAAGACAAAGTGTTGGTTGTAAATAATTCTAGATTTTTTTTCAAAAGCCCTCATTTTTATGTATCTATGGAAGTATGTGATAAATTGCTTATTTTCATTTAGTTGATATTGGGTCAATCCTTAATGTCATGCTTAAAATTTTTATAGAGGAATTCGGTTTATAGTGCTACGAGGAGAGAACCAAGAATGGTCTACACTAATTCTCAACAAATAGATACGAATGATATTAAATATTCCATGGTAGTTTTATGCGCTCATCTTGAAATCATAACAACTTATAATATCCAAGTAATGGATATGTCATCGTTGGTATAGACTCAAAAACTAGAATAGGTTGGTATATGTCAATGTATGGCACTCATATGAACCTTCCTAAAGATGGTAAGAATATTATTATTATAAGGGAAGGAATATTATCACCTAATAGGGAACCTCATCAAAAAATTCAAACTCAAACCAAACTCAAAGCGAACCCAATCATTGTCAAACCCAAACTAAACCCAAACCATGTGACATTGCATATAGTTTTCTTTCTTTTAGGGTTTTATTGGCTACTATTCAACCTTAAGTATAATGATTGGCTCCCAGGCATTTGTACCCATTTTGTACTAGCAAATTTATATTTACAGACCAGGGGAACATAATGACTAGCTATTGGTATGTTGCATACCATATGATGAGAAATTTGATAGTTGATAAACCTAACGTAGGCAAATCCAATGATCTTTTCACATTATCATACTAATCACAAAAGTATGGCATGTTTAGTTATAAAAAGAGACTCTATAAGGAAAAATTAAACCAATAAGCCTTTAAAACATTTCATCAAGAAACCGTTATAAGTCGATGTACCATGTGACGTCAAACCCGTCACAAAGAATATATGAAGTTTCTTCGATGAATAAGAAAAAAAGTTTGAGAAAAGAGAATTACAATAAAGAGTGCAGTGCACTGAATCTAAATCTAAAGCTGTCACTGAATGTGAAGGCTATGAATGGAAAAAGAAAAGAACTGTGATTTTCGAAAGAAAAGCATTACAGAGAATGCAGCTATATTTAAGCAACATATTTCAAGTTTTGAGGATTTTCCTGGTCAAGTTGCAAGAAGTCTTTGGAAATTAAAAATTCGATCTCGTTTTTGATTGCTTTGACGTCCGGCTTGAACACGCTTTTGAGTTCATTAAAGCATTCATTAATGCTTTAGTAGACGCGAACAATCCAAAACTTTTCTACTCTTCATGATGCGAACAACGCAAGCTTGGATCGCAAGTTTTCTATCATCCTCTACGCCCATTAACACCTTCTTATTCCCCACCTTTTCTTCTAGAGGTGGTGGAACGGAATTCGAATCCTCTTCAAGTTGCTGCTAAAATTAGGATTCACTTCAAAAGTGTCAGCAGGAGATACAACTTTGGTATTTGCAGGTTGTTTCAGAAGAATTTAGTACTTCGAACCCGCGATTGAATGTAGATGTTTGTCAACATGTTTATCATCTGCGAGGTTCAATTCTGATTTAATTTCTGCACGACTCAACTTCTCGTGGTCATTAAATAGCAGCAATATCATTGCTTGATAAGTTGATACGGTCATTTCTATTTCCATTTGGTTGTCAAAGTTGCCTCTGATATTACACGTTCCCAGAGAATATATCCATGTAAGAATACGACGTTCATTTTGTGCAGAATAATAAGCTTTGAATACTTGAACACAGTTGGCAATATCCGAAGGTAGATTGGGTTGGGAAATATATGATTGGGAGATTGGCCAAAACGGAGTGGTCAAGACTTTCACTCTCAGTTCTGTTCCAAGGTTGATATTTCCGCTACCAAGATATTCATCAAACGCAGATTTTCCCTCACTTGCTATAACCAAATCTTTTATCATGAACTCCATCTTTGATGTATACCGCTTCCCATTTTGCTCCGCCAACTTTGCTATCACCTGCTGCTCTATGCTAAGGTTAAATTTTTCATCCGACAATATTCTAGAGGCTAATTTTTTCCTATAAAGTTCACCAAATATATCTTTATCGGAGATATAGCCAACGAGTTTCACCACCTTTTCAAGCATATTCTCAACATCCCCATCGCTTAGTTTTGCATCGGTCTTTTTCACCTGGCCACCCTTACTAAGTAGATTATCACAAAATATTGCCAGTATTTCGGCAAATGTGCTTCCTCCAACATCATTTCCACATATTGCCTCAAATCCTAGAATCAAACCTTTGCTAATAATAATGTTTTTTTGAAATGCATCTTCAACATATTCCACATACCTGTCTTGGAGTTGAATGAAATTTCCTACCAAAGCATTTGAATCTTCTTCTTCTTCTGCCTGCTTTGCTATTATTCTTCCTTCTGTGGTCACTTGTTGTATTAAACAACTTGCAATTGTGTCCACACCCTTCGATATTTTAGAAAACAGCCTGTACATCCTGGAAAGATCATCTTTCTTGTGGTCTCTCAGCAAGGCGGGACAGCCTTCATGTTCATTTTGTACAAGCTGCGTTAGATAAGGCGAAAGTAGTTCATTTTGTAGTATTAGCAATAGTTTCTCTTTGGTGGTGGAGTGCAAATAATGGGAAACCCTCTCCTCCTCTTGTTTTAAACACTCTTCAGCCTTTTTGAGAAAGTCAGGAAAAGAGAAGAGTGAAATCCATAAAGCAGCCTTTGTGGAGTAATAATTTCGAGTATCTTCCAACATCTGTGCTTCAAAATCGTTCTCGTACAAACCCACTCCTGCATCGTCCATTCCAATGTCCACGAAAAAGTTTAAAACGTTTTTCAGCAAAGACCAATCAGCAATTCGTTCTCCCTCACGATCACTGTGAATGAGCGCCAGCACTGCATTCCTTGCAGTAGCCTTGATTTCATGGTACACATGCTGCCGGAAACACATGAACCCTGCATCTCTGAGAGGAGTCAAATAGTTCATTTTAACAAAGTAACGATCCAAATAACTGAACCACTTTGAAAGCCAGTGTACGATCACCTTATAGTTTTCCCAGCGTTTGACAAGTTGTTTCAAACATCACCTCTCCATCCTTATTCCTGAGATCTGGCAAAATGACACCCACTAGGCATTCTTGTAACCAGTCCTTGTATCTATCATACAGTTGTTGCCTTTGAGAAGGGTTTTTTAGGGCAATGTTGTAACCAATAGTGTAAGTGTCAGCGTGGTCGTCTGCAACAAACAGTTCGGCTTCTGAAAACCCTTCCAAGATCTTTGCCAACCTTAAGAAACGGTTGTATAAAATGTCAAACCCTTGCTCCATCTCTACCGTAATGCCAGTTCTTCTCCGCCCTTACACTTTTGCTACTGATTCTGCGCTCAATCGTTCTAGACACCTTTGGTAAGTAGAGGATATTCGATTTAATTGACGTATTGCTATGCCCACGATATCCCTTTATAATCGAAAACTAAGACACAATCACGTCCATTCACATTCAAGAGGGACACAACGTTGCATTTTGTAAGAACGTCGGCCTTTAATTAGTTCAAATGAGAAACTGATATCAGCACTGTATAAATTCATGTTACCATATGATGCATTTTATGATGATATATTTGAATATATAATTTATAGTCGAGTCAGGATTATATCTTGAATGTATCAATATAGTTTATTTATTTTTAAATTGATGGTCAATACACATCAAATCAAGGGATTTACCTATTTGGAGTGAAATTTTATCATTTTATCGTTAACATAATTATATTGATAGAGCAGTCCATATATATTTATAGATGGATGGTTTTAATAGAGTATTCCATATATATTTAATAAAGTATATCAAATATTTTATTAATATACCATGAAAGAAATGGTTGACTATGGGTGACTATGGTTACATGTTTGTAAATGGTTGATATTGTTGATTTTTTTCTTTGGATGAAGAATTATTCTTTTCATCACATAGTATGATCATTTTTTTCATGGCCATGATGTGAAATTTTTCATCTTGAAAAAATTGATCGCGCATAACAATCACTTTTAATAATGTATATGTGCTAGTTGACATCTAACATGCATGAGGAAGATTAGACCTCATTGATGAATGAATCGAGCTCATCAAAGAGCAATTGTGGAAGTTGCTTTCAACATGATTTATCTACCTTATTTCTAATAGCCAATGAGTCTCCCCTCTTGTCGTTGTACACAAAAACAATTGCAAGTGAAGAATTTGTGTAGATTATAGATAACTTAACAAGTCCACTCATAAGGTTCACTTCCTATCCCCATTCATCGACCAAGTGTTGGATACCTTAGCGAGGGGGAAATATTTCTCTACCCTCAATAGATTTAGCAAATATAACCAAATTCAAATCGCTCCCGAGGATTGTGACAAAACCATGTTGATATGTCCCTTAGTGACATCTTCCTACTTTATTCCTACAACTTTCCAACAAGAAGTAATTGGAATATTTTCTTACTTCATCCATGAATATGTGGAAATTTAAGTGGACAATTTTACAACTTATGGTGATGAATTTGATGTAGCTTTGGCTAATGTACATAAATTGTTAATGAGATGTAAGGAATGCCACATAGTCGTTAATAATGAAAAAAATTAATGATGTTAGTTGACGACATCATACTTCATTTAAAGGTATAAAATTATATCTAGCAAAAATTAAGGTAGTATTGAATTCTCATCACCATAAGGTAATATCTAACATCATACTTCATCAAATTGTTGGATTTGCAATAATACTAAGAGGGGAGGTGGGTTAGATCAATATAATACAATTTTCAATTAAAAAAAAGTTGGAGGTAGAACATGGATCATAGGATATATGTGGAAACCTATCAAGGAAGAAATGAAAAACTTCTTTGGATTGATTTTTCTTTGAGGGAACCAGCCTACTCTTACAATCTTTGTAGGAACCAAAACATAGGGTACAGCAATGCTCTCAATCCATCTATGTATTAGCCTACAATAAATAACAATCCCCTCTACTAATTTATAGGTACTAACCTATAGGTACTAACCTATAGGAGACACCAATCCTCTCTACTACTTTGTAAGCACCAACCTATAGGAAACACCAATCCCCTCTAATCGATTATCTCCAATCCTTTCTTCTTTGGTCCACTTTCCTCTTCTTCATTTTTTTGTAGTCCCCTACTTCCTCTCTCCAATCTCTAATATTTTGTCCTCCAGTTCACTTTTCCCTTCTAAAGTTTTTGCAGCCACCTCATTCCCTCTCATTCATCCACAATTCATTAACCATTCCTTCACTAATGTAATTATTTTTCATTGTATCTTAAATAAAGATCCTACCAACTCTTCTCTTTGTCATTCTCTACACCTTTCAAAAATGAATGATCTTTGACTTTAGTGCCATTACGATGTTATTCCCACAATAATCTTTTAAATAGAGTACAAAAACATAGTTTCTCTAATCACACATCCTTCCATGAAGGAACAATGTTACCTTAATATTGAAAGAACATCAAATATTCATTACTTGAAATGAGAAATACCTCTACAATCTATATTTTATTAATTAATTACAGTAAGAAATTGATATCAACACCATATAAAAAAAATTCACCACATTTTAATTAATTCAATTGAGACATAGGCCTGTAATTCATATCCAAATCCTTCATTTATGTAATAATCCCCTTTAATTCTTCATTTATCCAATAAATGTAAATGAATTTGACAATCACAACATCCAATGAAGTTAGTTGTAGAAACATATTGATGATGTTGGGATATATGTAGATAGGAAGTTATTTGCCGTGGGAATAAATATGAGAGAAAATAATGAATACATTGGACTAACATTAGTAAATATGGTTGACACAAGATTATCTAATACATTTTATATGTCACTTTGCATATAAAAGGTAAAAAAAATGGAACTAATTAGTGTATATCAACCACATTTAGTAATGCAGTTGTGCTAGTTGACACCCTTATCTTCAATAGGAAGGATTAGTAGACTATGGTTGACTATGGCTAAATATCTTCAAGCTATGGTTTAATATGCAGTGATGATGGGGAATGGCTATCCATTACATGATGGTGTCTACTAATTATCTACATCCTGCAGGGGGAAGCAGTCCCCATTAGAGCCGATGTTGTTACATATTTTGGCACACTGAAAATTAAAAGAAAATTCAGTGAGAAATTGCCACTTTCCTTCTGGGCTATATGCTAAGAGATATAATTACTATGCTTTTGAATGGTTTATTCTTTATATATATTTTAATTTTAATTTAAAATATATTATTTTTATAAAAATATAGTTATATATTTTTATGGAAATATTTACTTTAAATTAAAATTATATTATAAAAATCCGATCCTAATTGCAAACAAAGTGAGAAGGTAAACTTATGGTCCACCCCGCACTCATAAGTTTAAAACCCCCCTTTTTCCCATGCCTCGAGATATGGGCACATTAATCCAAGGATTAAAAATACTTTTTCGATGCCCTAGCTCTTCCAACATTTAATTAAGTGGGGGTCCAAAAA
>APFE031072029.1:0-33215 GCA_000404065.3 Pinus taeda
CCCTTGACTTACAGAGCGTACAAGTACGTAGGTACAATGAGCTTGGGATGCGTACACGCAGGCAAGGTAGAGAGAACCTGCGTACCCAGAGATAAACATGATTTTAATGACTTTCTCTCTTTTTTGAAGTTTGACATGGAGAGCAGAGGTATAAGGCTTGACAAGGAGGATAATATGACTATTGATGGAGCCATATTAACTGCAAATAGTCATGGTGACAAATTTCAGTATAACAATGGTTTATTAGAATGACATAATCAAATAAATTGAAATTCCTACAGTAGCTTGACAAAGTGGAAAAGAACAAATATTATTGGTTAAATGATGCAACCATAACATAGAAGGAAAACCCCTAAACTTAATTTTTGATAATTGATATATTGTTATAATATATATTTACACATACGCGCGTGTATGAATATTTTTGGAATCAATGAAAAAATTATACTGACATGTTGCGTGTGAAGACAACTCATTCACATAGAAATGAAAAACAAGAAGAATCCATGGTTATATCTAGGAGTAATGTAAAATGTAACCTAAGAAGTGATCCCATTCCTAGTTCTAAATGTAATGACAGTGCAAATAAAAATCGAATAAAGGTTATATGCATCCCACATTCAACACATCTATAATAAATAACCGAATTTGAATTAAATACTAATCTAGTTGCATAATACATGAATATTTCCAATGAAAAAATAATCACTTCTTAATAGCGATTATATACGCATGGGATCGATATAAACTTGATATAAATAGATAAGGTTCCATTCATATAGTTGGTAAATGTATATATGAATTAGACATATTAATGACCATTTAATGGCGTCAAACACATTGTTTTGGGTAACTTAATGAAAAGTTTTAAGGTAGAGAAGCACATAAATCATTGTTTTGGGTAACTTAATGAAAGGCAGAGAAGCACATAAAAAGTTTGATATGGCTAGGTATATAATGTATATATAACTACATTCCATTTGAGGTATATTTTAATTTGAATCATGGATTAGGAGATGTCAAACATAATTCTAGAAAACGAAAGCATTGATATACAAAAAAAATAATTAAATCTTGAAAGTTAGAATTGATAGAGGCAGATTGCTTATTATTGATAAAAAGAGAAACTTTAATAGTTGCAATGTAGGCCAAACCGAAAAGATAATTAAATATTAAATAATTAAAAAATAAAATAAATATAATTAAAATTAAATATAAAACAAATAAATTAAAATTAAAAAATTAAAAATAAAATAAATAAAATAACAAATTGAGTTAAAGGAAAAGAAGGTAGTAGATATGTGAAGTTACATTTGCCGTTTTGATAATCAAAACTTGAGTATGTCAAGATATCCCTTAATTATCTATGTTGTTATTGTGAATTCCTTATCTTTTGTTTACTCATACTTTTATGGGCTTATGGAAAGGTATGGAAAGTAGTGGCAGTCAATCACGATGAACTTGACTAAGCCCAATTTGGAGTGGAATTGAAAATAATATAACAACTATGGAAATGGAAAAGATAATAGGTTTGTCCTACACTTAAGTATGCATGACAGATGCAAGAGAATGTTGCAAGTAGTCCTTTGACTTTTATTGCCTCTGTGTAAGTGGTATGAAAGGAAATTGGAAATTCCATTTTTTAATTTCACATTAAACAACATCCGTGTCACCCGCATAGACATGAATAAATGTACCAAAGGACCTATTGTAATATGTGATTTTATATTAATGTTGTTGACCTTGTTGAGTGCATGTGGATAGTTTGTTGGGTGCGGGTTTAAAATGTTTTGCGAGGTACATAAATAAAAATGTAAAGCACATATTCAGCATGTGTGGAACATGCTAATAAATGAGTGTGACTTGAATGAAGTAGTAGAACTACTCTGTAATTGAGCCATTGCTCAAAGCACAGTGCAATATAAAGCACTTTAGCACTGCAAAAATTATTAAAAATAATAATTTAAAAACTATACATATAAAAGAAAGAAATGTAGGGTGCATTTCCTTTCTATATTTAGAAAACATGGAATTATGGAAACATCAAGGATGATGTTTACTTTAAGGGGGGGGATGTAACACCCATATCTGTTACCTTTTAAACATTGACTATTTTTATACATTGAACTATTATTGTATTGAATGGCTATGGAAGCCATGATGGGACTGATGTGATGATGTAATGCTTTGCTTTATTATTGAATTAATAAATACATTGGTTGGGATATTCGGGAGAGGGGACTGGAGTTTTAGAAGACTTCTTGCTAGCTTATGAAAATATATTGGTGGTTAAGTCCACATAATGGACCTTCTCTAATAGTCTCCTAAAAATCCCTGAGAGAAAATAATAAAAAAGAAAAATATTAACATAATGGGAGAGAAATAATATGTTAATCACTTATTTGGATAGAAATACTATGTGGGGTGGAATAAAACACATTGGAAGAAAAAGGAATTATTTCAATAAAAGTAAAAGAATATTTTTTCAAAAAAGCTAAAACAAAAAGGCCTAGGAAAAAGGTTGGTGAACCTTAAAGAAGGACGCCACTAAAAAATTCTATTGGGAAGAAAACCTATACAATAAACTACCTAGGAATCAAAGGGGTTGTTGATTCCAAAATGAAATATGTTAGCTCGGGGGATAATAACAGAGGCAAAACATGGTTGGGTGGAATGTTCTCTCTTCTTATATATTCTCCAAGCACTATTTGCGGTCATATGAAATAGTATTTATATTTTGATTTTAATTTTGTAATTGTTAAAAGATGCATAGTGATAGAATAAATTTATGATTGCATATCTATAATCGGATGTATGTGTTACAGGTTTACATGAATGATTTAATCATTGATCTAAGCCATATCTTAATGAAATATGTCATGACTGTACAATATGCACAAGAAAATGAATTAGTATTATAATAGACTATCGATATAGCACTAGTTTTCCTCCATGGTCAATTTTTTTTTTAGGTAATGGAATCTGTGAAACAGATAATTTTATGCATGCATATATAGCTAGGGTGTCATAGTAGCTAATCATAATTTTTTTGTAATATCAAACATGAACTAAAGCATAGTCATAGAATGAGAATCAAATGTGCATGTGAACTTTAATCAGTTTCTAGTTAACTGAGTTAAGCTAAGGGAGAACAAGTTCTACATTGAGAAAAAAGAGTAATAAATAAATGACCCATATTAGAGTTACTATTAATATAAATGACAAGACTAGGATGTTATGTTTGATCATATGAGCTCCTTCTCTACATAAAATGTTGAATGGATTAACATATATATATATATATATATATATATATATATATAGGTGATATAAAATGTTCTTACCAAAATTGTTCTAAGAAAATAATATTAAATTGAAGAGATAAGACCATTACGAGAATTTTGAGGTCTAAAATCTAAAAAAAATGTACAACCAAAATAAAATTTATAAGAACCAATATGATTTAAGATGATGATTTCAACCATGGGAGATGATTCACCATTTTTGGAATAAAAAAGTTAAAAGATTAAAAAATAAATATAATAAAATTATTTTTTCAACTCGTATTTTCATCTTATCTCCCTAAGATTTTATTCAAATTTCAAGTGGAAGTAATTGTTGGATGCAAGATTAAAATTCTCATCCAAAGAGTACCCATGTTGCATACTTTTGATGGACCTTGATACATGAAAAATGAGAAATACATGAAAAAAACTTATTGCAATCACATTTTACATGTATTTCTGATTTTTGTGTAGCATGGTCCATCAAAAGTATGCAACATGGGTACTCCTTGGATGAAGAATCAAATTATGTATCTAACGAGTGTTGCCGCTCGAAATTTTAGTAAACCCATAGGGTGATAAGTAAAAAATACGAGTTGAAAAAATAGTTTTTTCTTTTTTCCTCTAAAATTTGATGATGTAATCTAATCTTAATTTATTATTTATACTATTGTTTTATAATTTTCTTAGGAGGCCCATTTAAGACCTCAAAATTTCCCTAATTCCCTTTAGTCCTATTGCCAAATCCTTGTAATAGTAATTATGTAATTAAATTTATACTATGATAGGATGACATTCCTTAAGCCCGATACAACTCAAAAGGACTCTACTAGATAACTAGATAAGTTTTCTCACTTAACTTTCAAGACTAGCTTAACATCGCTTAATAAATGCAGTATACATTATGTTATACCTGGGATAATTAGTCGACTCTCGAAAAAGGAAAAAGGAATTTTAAAAAACATAATTCCTAGAATATGGATAAAATACATCTAAGAAAAAAAAATTCCAACAAAGTAACACGTTCATTAATTCTACTCTTAACCAAATAAATAGATTTTGAAATTTGAAAATAAGAATTGCTAAAAATGACAATAACATAGAATTAAAATATAAGACATACATCTTTTATGATAACTAACTATATATATATATATATAACCAAACTAATGAACCAATATACATCTTAGTAACAAAGGAAAAGTGAAATATATTTTCCCATAAACACATTAATGTTAACGACATTCAGTGATTCATTTATGTGAACTTTAAAGTTCCTAAGAAAGAGAGAACTTAAGATGGAAACCCCAAAAATTAAAATGGTGCATACAAGTATCTAATTTTATTCATAAGAAAACAAGCATGTCATTATAAAGGCCTAAGGCCAAATCACACAAAAGATAACCCTATTAGGGTTTGGTCATGACTATAGAAAAAGAAAGCACGACGTTGCTCTAGGTAATGACCCGTGTAATTCATGTAGTGTTGTATACCTTAAAATTCCAAAAAAATGTGAAGACAACGAACGGGCCAACATGTAGGGACAAGACTTCGAATAGTTATATTTCGCAGAAAGAATAACCGTACTTAAAAGAACTTGCCCTTTGTTCGTATCCATTGGAGATAGTATACCCGTTATCAAGGTAAATCAAGAAGAGCTATAAAGATAAAATTTGGTTATATTAAATGTTAAAACAAACAATTAAGCAAAACCCAAATGGAGTTGAAATCTCCCTGACAATTAAAACGAAAAACCGCGTGAATCTGGTTGTCAGGGTTTAGTTATACAGGAACCCTCTGTGTACAAATAAGAATAATTGAGCGAAATACAAATATCACTGGTAAAAGAGTTAAGAAATATTGAAACTATGACGAAGGAAAACAAATCTTATCATGTCTTTGAAAGGAGGATAATTTCACCCGGCGCTTTAAGAGTTGGTTTCGAAAACGAATTCACAAGCGGAATAAGGAATAATTTTCACTTTCCTGATGGTGAATGGCAACTAAACCCTCGCATGCATGACAAATTAGACCTTTGCACTAGAGAGGTGAGAATTATAATGGTTGTCATTTTCATCACGTAGCAATTTAAAAAAAAAAAAAAAAAAAAAAAATAATCTGTGTTGAAAGAAAACCAGAATCCATGCCAAAGAAATAAAGTGGAACAAGCCACAATAGCTATAGTAGTGGTGATTTAAATTCATACAACCATATCATGGTAATTTGTAGTAGAACCTGCTAAAAAAGATACAAGTGGAACACTAAAGGAGAAGAATAGATTCGGTTCGACGACAAAACTTACATACATGAAATTCCAAGGGAAAAAAAAATTAATAAAGAAATTTTATAACCAAATCAATTGTTTGTTTTTTTGTTTTTTTTAATCTAGATAATTAGTTATTTAGTTATTGGTGAGAATTATCTTAAACAGGTTTAGGATCAAATTCAATTGGCTGCCACTATAAACGTAGGTTAGATGCAACACTCTGCAAACCACACACAATATCAATTAACTTATACCGCAACAAAAGCCAAGACGTCAGCTCGAGTTACTTACTCTTCTAACTAAGTCACAACAGAACAACCAATTGTTATACGTTACCTCGTACAATTTCAAGGACACGCCTATAAGAGACAAGGATAGACATATGTCATAAAAAAAAATGGGTGTCACCAGAAGTAGCTCTTCTATGGTTGTTGTAACGCTCGAAATTCGAGTGTGCAAATGAGGTAGGAGGATAGGGTTTACTCTGTTGGTTTGAAAACCAAATTCGTTCCAACCATTTTATGTCACCATTAGATCTAGACACTGAAAAATATGAAGCCTAGGAAGGCATGTGAAGTTCACATGGGAAATATAACGTGGCATTATCATGGGTGGCCATATGTGCACGTGAAGTTATCCTCAACACTGAAAATCGCGCATTTGAAAAATGAAAATGCATATAACAGTTAAATTAATCTCAAGTATGATATAGCCGCAAAAACCAATAAAGACTTGTACGCCTTTGTTCCAATTACTAATTGAAATATATTCCTAATTAAATTTTAACTGGTATGAGATATTGAAAAGAATTAAAGTGAAAGGAGGTTCAATGGGTGATGTCGTATAAGGCACAAGCTTTATATATCTATGTATGTAAGAAAGAAAAGTTAAAAAAAAAATTGCCATAAACTTACTTAATAAAATAATATGATATTAAATCTGATAATAGGTAGCATATAGATAAAAGGAATACAAAGTATTAATTACCTTGAAAACTGATGTTAGTAAGGATAACTCAATAAAAGGAATACAAAGCATTAATTACCTTGAAAACTGATGTTATTAAGGATAACTCAATAAGTCATTAGCTTAACTATTCACGACATAATATTAATAAAAGAAAGGGCAATTGATAAAAGCCCAGATCAATGGAAGTAATTGAACAACAAAAGAGAAGAAAATCATGTACAGTAAGGTAGTCTCAAGAGTTAATAAATCAATACCAAGTGGGTTATTATGAAAAGTAATATGTTGTAATATGATGTGCAATAGAAAACAAAATAATAATGGGAAGTACACTTTAAACCAATAAAAAAATACATTTCCTTAGTGTAGTGGCCAATTTAGGGTGCTAGATTAGACTAGATTTAATATCAACCGAGGTAGGTAAACTTAGAGGCACGTGTCTAAAGTCTATACACATAAAAGGATCTCATCTACCTAACTAAGTGTCTATTGTGACAGGCTATAGCACTCCTTTACGGGAGGTTGAAATATGTTTCTTCTCACATCTTAACACTCAGACCATCTAATTTATCTAACTGCCTTAAAGAAACAGCGTATTGCTAGACTAAGTTTTCAACCCTCTTACAAGGATATTATCCACAAAAGCTCTTTCTAGCTAACACAGTAAGCATTCATAAAAATCAAAAGCACACTGAAATTTTAAATGCATGAAAACAGAGTTCATAGAGATGCTTTGAAATCTAATGATTGATCAAATCTTTTATAAGATATTGTTCAATGATCTAGCAATCAAATTCTTAAGCTATCACCATGAATATTATTTGCAAGAATTTCTAATCAAATCGATAAACTCACAGACAAGGAAATAACATTAAACACTATGCATACTTTTCAAATTCGAAAACGCTATGGAAACGAAATTAAAAGTATATCAATCTCCATGTAGGGCCCATCCATGCTTCAATGGCACACTTAAGAAACTTCAAGCAACGAGAATGTTAACGCATAAGCACTGTTGGAGTAAAACGATGACTGTAATTAAGTTCTGAAGATCGAAATCACATACAAGAGCAATGTTCTGGAAACAATACACAAAGGTAATAATCGTTCTGGACAATACAATACACAGTCTTTACCTACTTGTCTCCTATCCTATATTCACTAACTTTTCCTCTAAATCAAATGTACATACATTATGCAGATGTTTCTGCTTTTACAAAAGAGTGATTTTTGTCCTTTCTAATCTAAACTGATTTCCAAAAGAAAAACAAAATCAATTTGGGAAACTATGGCTTTTTGCTGCCTTTGTGACCAAAAAGGCTAGGTTTGACCAGCATTGACCATGTATCCAGGAGCGTTAGATTTGTTGTTGAATCGATCTTTCACCATGCATGTACATTCCAGATCACGTTCCTATCCTTTGTTTTGATTTTCCTGCCATGCCACGTGTCACATCATAGACCATTTATAGGAAGTCATGACATCGTGTAATTTTTGTTAAAAATTTCTAATTTTTAACATAAAAATTCGCAAATTAACTTTAATGTAAATTAACAACTATAATGTTATTGATTAATCAATTTCGATGGATATGAGGGGTTTATGGGAGAAAAAGATAGACAATTGATGGATTTCTAGAAGAAAAGGATGGCAATGAAATGGTACCAACATCTCCCCGAAGCTCAATGATTTAGCATGTCCTCATGTTAATCCTGATGTGCTTCCTTTATACTCTGTTCCTGCATGTGCCTTTGCCGCTTGTAACAATGCATCTATATTCTTCTGAGCTTGGGCATCCTTCTAAATGTGGAGCTCATGTTTCAAATTCTTGTATTTCTCTTTGGGAGCTTTCTTTTGAGTATACTATTTGGTTGCCCACTTGCAAATGTCGGTTTGTTCAGCCTTGAGTTCTTTGATTTGCTCCTTCAGCTTCTCATTTTTTTGCTGAGTCTTCTTGCTCTAAGCTCTCAACATTTCATTCTCCTTCTTGATGACCTTCTCTAGCATGTTGACCTCCATCAATTCTTCCTTTAGCTTTTCAATTTGTTTTTCTAACCTCCTTTGTTTCTTGTTTGCAGGTGGTGACTCTTTCCCTTGCCTGTTGTTACTATCAACTTCCATTTCGGCTTCCGATCGAGGCTGTGAATGAGCACTGCTGTCAATGTCCATCAGTGCATGTGCATTTGACTCTGGTTGATCTTTTTGTGTTTGGGTCTTTTGTATTATCCTTGATCTTCTTGTATATGTAGTGAAAATTTTGTCTTGCTTAATTTTCTGGGCAGCTTCTTGCCTCATCTTTCTCGTCCTTACACTACCGCTGTGTGGAGGAACATTGCTTGACTTGCGCACAGGGATTTCCTCATCAATGTCAAGCATAAATCCATAGTGCTCTTGATGTTCTTGTTCATCTTCTCCATCTTTGATTTGATTAGCAACCAGAAATTCCTTCCATGTTTTTCCCCTCCTCTGCGCTTCAAACTCAATTAGAATTTTAATTAACCCAAAATGATACAAGCGTTTATCCTCATTACCCTTTTGCTTTTGAATAGTTTTTGACATCTTAGTCAAACTCTGTAAGAGGAAATAGGGTAGACTAATGGTGCATTGCCCTTTTAAGCGCAACAGGAGTTTGATGTGATATAGATAGACTATGCTATAACGACCCTCACACGTAACAAATTTCTGAATAATATACACCATTTCATCCCATGGGTGCATCAGCCAGCTTCTAGGGACACCCTTTTTCCAGTTAACAGAGGAAACCCTCGACTTAGGCATGAATTGGGTCCATAATTTTTCCTTGAATTATTTTGTTTTGAAATATTTTTCTCCTTCTGGGTTGATTCCCAAGGTTTGTGCTATGGTGTCCTCTAAAATCCTAAAAGAGAAGTTGCATATCAATGCTTTCTCTCCATTAAATGTAAATGCAAACTGCTTAGTTACTTCTTCATTGTTCCCATTAAACTTCTCTAGGAAGGGTAACCATTGCTTTTCCCTTAAAATTGTAATACAATCACCATGATACTGGGAACTATCAAATGTATTAGGCTCTGCTTTATTAGTCATTTTGACAAAGAAACTCCTGTTCTAACCCTCTTCGTTTTTGCTTAATAATTCAACAAGGGTCTCTTGATTTGTTACCTCTGTTTTGCACTCCACTCAACCGACCTAGTAGCACCCTCTGTTCTCGGGGTCTCCTTCTTAAATGGCTTAGGCAGCAACCCAATGAATGTCCTCAGATTATGGCAGAGGTAGAAACTCATGGTGAGCCCAATTACTATGTTCTCCCTTTGTAGCACCTTCTGTTCTCGGCCTTTTTTTTTAAATCATAGCGTTGGAATTACTAGTATGGTAGCGCACTTTTTACAAACTAGGAATGAAATGAAACTTAACAACTAACCTTAACCAATTTACTATAATAATAATGCAGAGCGCATTCATATTACAAAGATAGAGGAGTTGTACTGGGTTGCATAGGTACAATCATGAGAACGCCGTAAGCATATAAGGAGTGCTGGAGTGATGATAACAGATAGTTGTTTGCATGAGTCGACTTGGGTCAAATGATCATATTATAACTTGGTCGATTCAAAAACAATGAATGAAATCGTTTAAGACTTGGCTCTCCATTGATTCACCACCTGTCCATTGCTCGTTGGTACTTGGCCAATTAGGAAAATGTTGGACCGATGATAAGGTTTGATGGCTCATTCAAGAATGAGGAATTAATAACAAGGTTTGAAGGGTGGTATAGGAGAAGATTTAAAAATCATAGGAGGAATATGGTGATAGGCTAGAGTGTGTTGGGAAATGATAGTAGTTAGGAATGTGACAAGGGTGATGGGTATAGGGGTGTTTTGAAATTGATCATAAGCAATCATAGTCATCATATTTAACACTAAAATAATCCAAGAATTTTAAATGATAAAAAAAAAAATACAACAATACATTACACTTTGTTGGTTGATCAAGAGTTGAGTTGGCATGCATAGGTAGGACTGATATTTATTGTCCAGATATGACTAATCTTCACTGTCCATAACAGGTCCCTTCTTAGATGAATTTGAATATAACAGGTCCCTCTAAGATCTGGAGAATGTTTGTGCAGCTTCTTTGAAATCTGGAAAAGAACTATGTGTGTGCAGCTTCCTTGATCTTTGGTATTGATGGAGCCTTGATGATAAGCAACCTTTGAAACTCTGTTGAAACTTTGTTGAAGCTTTGTTGAAGTAGCTTGATATAGCAGTCTTTAACAGGTCACTTTGATGTTTGTTGAACATGTCCCTCTAATATTGGTGCTAGTAACATAGTCTTCTGAATAGGTCCCACTGCATATTGCTTGAATAGGTCCCTCTAATTAGAAAAAAGACAAAAACAACTTCTTTATTGAAATACTGAATTGTTGAAACAAACTCTTTGAGAATTTACAATGAGGATATGAGATAAGGAAAACAAAAATGTTGATGCTTCTCCCCCATGAAATCTTTGACTTGTCCTCAAGTCATTATTGAATCGATGAACCAAACATTAAACAAATAGATCAAGGAATTCTTACCAGCCAAAGAATTGGTTTTCAAGTAAGAATTCAGGGTTAGAGTGTGCCTGACTTTGGTTTTCACATCTAAACCATTATTATATTTTTATATATATAATATATATATATATATATATATATATATATTATATATATATATATATATATGATTTTTATTTTTTTAATTTAAATTTAAATAAAATGAACTAAGGTAGAGATATCACAGCTAAAGGCTGCAATATCTCAACCTCCCTTTGCTGAGATACAGTTTGAAGAAAATCCTCCTTGGTGATGGGCCTATGATAGTGTTTCAACCTATGGCCATTGACAAGAAAGGGGTGACCTTCTCCATCAATGGTAATAAGCTTGACTAACCCATTTTCATAAACTTGAACTATTTCATATGGGCCCATCCAATGTGTGGTAAATTTGGCTTTATGATCTCTGAATTTAGAGTCAAAGAGTAAATCCCAGTCTCCTTCGTTGAATTGTTTCTTTTTGATGTGTGCATCATTCCACTTCTTTCTTTGTTTCTGCATTAGGAGTGTTGTCTCCTCTGCTTGTTGCCTCATTTCATCCAGCTAGTTCAATTGCTGAATTCTTTCTTGTTGGGCTTCATTAAGATCAATTCCTAAATTTGCAGCCATCTTATAAGTATGTATTTGAAATTCGATAGGAAGCATTACCTCTTTGACATACACCAACTGATATGGTGTAAATCCTGTAGTGTTCCTCCACGTGATTCTATAAGCCCAGAGTGCATCTTTGAGCTTCTCTTCCCATTTCTTTCTATTCATTGCTACGGTCTTAGTGATAATTTCTTCCAATGTTTTATTTGTGGATTCCACTTGGCCATTAGCCTGTGGATGGTAAGGTGTACTTTTTCTGTGCTTGATTTGATATTTTTCTGTTATGTCTTTAACTAGCTTTGAAGTAAACTGAGTACCTTGATCTATCACTATCTCCCTTGGTACTCCATACCTTACAAAAATTTCTTCAAAAAGGAAGTTTACCACTGTTTGTTTAGTTGCCTGGACTAGTGCTTTGGCTTCAGCCCATTTTTTCACGTAATCAGTACATACTAGGATATACTTTGACCTTTGGAAGTTGGATTGATGGGTCCTATGAAATCTAGAGCCCATTTTTCAAATGGCTCTAAGTGTACTTGAGGCTGAAGTGGCATTTCATCTGTAGTTGTTGGCCTACCCATTCTTTGACAGCTATCACAACTCTTCACATACTTCTTGGAATCCTTAAAAATAGATGGCCAATAGTATCCAAGACTAAGAATCTTGAATGTTGTTCTTTTAGCTGCAAAATTCCCACCACACGGTTCATCATGGCAAGATTTTAAAATATCAATTATTTCATCATTTCTTACACATCGTCTAATAATCATACCATAACCAGTGTAAAATAAATCTCCATTAACCCATGAGTATCGAGCACTTTGTTTGATTAGCCTCTTCTTTTCCTTTGGAGTAAAATATGGAGGTGTTCTTCCTGTGGACAAATAGTTGGACAAGTCAACATACCAAGGATTCACTATTGAAATTGCAAATAAATTTTCATCTGGAAAAGAATCTTCAACCGGAACAAACTCACCTAGATTTTGTAGTCTAGAAAGAAAATATGCCACCTGATTCTCCTTACCTGGTCTATCTAACACTGTGATGTTAAATTCCTGTAATAATAATAGCAATCTGGTAACTCTGCCATTAGTTACTGCTTAATTCATTAAATACTTAATGGCAGAATGGTCAGCATGTACAAAATCCTCATAACCAGTTATATAATGTCGTAATTTATTCAAAGCATGTATGATTGCAAGCATTTCTTTTTCAATGACTGTGTAGTTTAATTCTGCAGGTGTTAGATTTTTACTAATGAAATAGATGGCATAATGACAAGACTCCTCTTTTTGGCCTAATGAGGCACCTGCTGCAGTATCATATGCATCTGTAAAGATGTGAAATGGTAGGTTCCAGTTAGGTCCTTTTAAGACTAGTGTGGTTGATAACTTTTCTTTGAGTGTTTCAAATGCTTGCTGACAATTATCATTCCAGTTGAAAGGTGCATCTCTGGCTAGAAGCTTAAACAAAGGCAAAGATATTTTACTAAAGTGTTCAATAAACCTTTTGTAATAGCTTGCATACTCAAGAAAACTTCTTACCTCTTTTTGAGTCTTTGGAATTGGAAAATTGACAATGATCTGGATTTTTGATGGATCAATTTTAATGCCTTGAGAAGGAATATAGTGTCCTAATACTATCCCTTCATTTAACATCATAAAACTCTTTTCATTGCTCATGGACAGATTAGCTTCAATACATCTCTTCAAAACTTTTTCAAGATTCTCTAATGCATGCTCAAATGAATTATGATACGCTGAAAAATCATCCATGTAAACTTCAACACAATCATGAACTAAATCAGCAAAAATAGCTAATACAGCTCTCTGAAATGTAGCTGGAGCATTGCAAAGTCCAAATGGTAAAACATTATAAGCATAAGTGCCCCAAGGATAAGTAAAAGTGGTTTTTTCTTGTTCCTCTAAGGCTATCCTGATCTGGTTGTAGCCACTGAAACCATCAAGAAAAGAGAATGATGATTTCCCAGCTAATCTGTCTAGCACTTGGTCAATAAATGGTAGTGGGAAATAATCTTTGAGGGTTTCTTTGTTCAATTGTCTGTATTCAACACAAATCCTCCACTTACCATTTTTCTTGGGCACTACTACCAATGGGGATACCCACTGACTGTCAGAGATAGGATAGATAAAATTGACTTTCAACAATTTTTGTAATTCCTCTCTAACAATATCCTGAAGCATGGGATTCATTCGTCTCTGCAGTTGACTCACTGGTTTGATATTACTATCCGTATCAATATGGTGAATGTATGTTTCAGGGTGAATTCCGCGCATATCAGTGTAGTCCCATGCAAATGCTTTCTGGTATTTTCTCAATAATTGAATCAATTTCTCCTCCTGAGATGAGTCTAGGTGAGTGCCAATATTCAAAGTTTTTCCTGGACTAATCTCTGTGGTCTTGCTCTGTGTGTTTGTGATAGATTGGATAGGAAAAATGTTGTGAAATGTTGTTTGCAAGGAATGAATGGTGCATGTTTCTTGAAAATTTTGTGCCAAAAGTTCATCTGCAGCATGGTATTGGTCATTTCTCAATTCTTCATAAACATCAGGTTGAGAAACGAACAATTCTACCAAATCATCATTATTATTTTCTTGAAAATTATAGATTTGGTTGATGATGAAAATAGATTGAACTTCTGCCTTATCATTGTATTTATCATCAAGCCATAAATTATGTGCTACTGCTGGTGATTGTGTTGATGGGTAAAGAGTGAGTTGTTTTCTTTCAGTTCCTCGTGAAATGATCATATTACCCAATCTACATCCTATGAATGCATCAGCAGTTTCTAACCATGGTCTACCAAGGATGATAGGGTGTCCTCCTAAATTGGATTTGTGCTGAAGAACTAAAAAGTCCACTGGATACTCCCAAGAGTCCAGTGAAACAATTATGTCCTCCAAAATCCCTTCAGGAATCACTTTAGACCTATCATCGAGTTCTAGAACAATTGTTGTGTGCCGCAAGTTTGTGAGTTGGAGTGTTTTCATTGTTTCAAGAGTCAACACATTTATTGCGGCCCCAAGGTCAATTAAGGTGTTTGGAATATGTATGTTGTTAATGATTGTAGTGACTCTGGGAATACCAGGATCAACATACTTTTCCATTGAAATGGTGTTTGTCATAAGGCCAGCTAAATGTCCAATAACATGAATGGTTTGTGGATCAACTCTTTTCCTAGTAGGCTTTTTGAGGCACAATTGTTTGATGGCTTTAGTATATATGAGAATGTCTTTTATAGCTTGTAGCAGTGGAATTTTTATATAGACATACTTTAGCTCATCTAAAACATCAAATTGTGGTATAGACATGGGAAGTTTTGTTTGGACCAATCTGTCTGGAAAAGGTGGTGGATGCAACGGTTGCATATGTTTATTTTTGATGTCATCATTTTGTTTCCTTCGAATTAAAGTTTCATTTTCATTTTCTTCATTTTCTTCTTGTTTATCAGCTACTGGAGATTCTTTGTGAAGTACCTTACCAGACCCCAAATTGATATTTTGTGAGGGTAATGTGGGATATGAGGGCCTCTCATCTACATTATAAGCTGGTCTCTTTTCTCTGTTATTTGGATTTGGTACAGGTTGAGCAGGGATTTGAGTAGGTCTAGGAGGTTGTTGGTTAGATGGAAGTTGTAATTGTGGTGGATTTATTGGTGGAGGAGCAGGCAATGCTTGTTGAGTGCGTTGGGGTTGATGTGGGTAAACAACTTGCTACTGAGGATATTGCTGATATGGTTAAGGATATGGAAAAGATGGCTGATGATATTGTTGATATGGCTGCAAATATGGTTGGTATGGTTGAGGATATGGTTGATAGTGTTAAGAGTATTGCTGAGATGGTCTCCATTGTTGTTGTGGGTAATTTTGGTGCTACCAAGGCATGGGTACATTCCACAAATTCTGAGCATACATCTGATCATGTGCAGGAAATTGCAAATTCTAGTTTGGGAACATACCTTGAGGTGGAGGTCTTGGCTGCCATGGTCTCTTTGCGCCCATGAAATACACATTCTCCATATCTGTGTTAGCTGCCCCATTAAAATTCTGCAAAATCTTGACTTTAGAGCAATGAAATATATCATGATTTTCAGTACAAAAGGCACAAACTTGAATGTTTTCTAATGGGCAATCTTTTAAGGCATGTTTCTTTTGGACAAAACCCCGCCATCATTTGATCTTCCTCTTCTTCTCTTTTCTTAGCTTTAAGAGTGTCAATTTGAGTTCCTGAGGTACTCAATAGATCTATTTTGAATTCCTCTAACAAATTTCCTATTTCAACTCGTGTGACACTTGCTGAAGCAGATTTTGTGGCTTTGGATGATATGGTTCTTTTTCCAATTTTGGCTTTGCTCCTAGAATACTTTTCACATAAATCAGCAATTTCTTCGAAAGGTAAGGTGGAAATATCACCTTTGCCCATCAAATTAAGATCATATAAGTATTCCTCTCAAATGCCCTTCAAAAATATTGTTCGAAAGAGATCAAGAGTCATGGATCGATGTTTTGAATTTTGTAAATTGTAAGAAAATCGTTCCAAGTACTCCTCTAGATTTTCATCCTCTTATTGATTCATCCTAAAGATATCATCTTTAGAATCTTTCGATCTACAATAAGGTTGGTATTTCTTTAGGAATATTCTTCTCATGCCATCCCAATCAATTATTGCATGCTCACCAAGTCCCACGAACCATCTTAGTGTTGATGCCTTTAATGTTGTTGGGAAGAGTCCAAGCCTATGGGCATCATCTGTGTAACCATATGTTCGACATACAATGTCAAACTCAAACAAGAATGAATCTGGGTCTTCTCAAGCCATGCCATAAAAGTTTGGTAACATAGAAGGAGGTATGCTTTTCATTTTTATTTCCTCATCATGGTTGTCTTCTGGTTCGTGAATAGGAAATTTAAAGTTTGACTCTTCCTCCTCTCTTTGATCTTGTTGTTGTTCAAGAGTGGGTCTTCTTGCTGATCGTCCTCCTTCCTCAGCCATTTTTATAGATTCTTCTGGTGATTTAATTGCTTGTTCCAAAGAGTTGTTCTAGAGATTGTTGAGTTATTTTTCTACTTTCTCTTTTTGTAGAAGATTCAGGGAGATGTTTCTTCTGTGATTCGTGTGTCAATAGGATTTGTCTCTCAATAAGTGTAAGTCTTTGGCCTGATTTGTGTTTATCCTCTGATTTTTGTATGGTGATTTCCTCAGCTGGTGTTGTGTGTTCAATCTTTCCTAAAGGGTGTGCTCCTAGTGGTAGGTTAGTTTTTAGATGGGGGGTTTTTATGAATCTACCTTTATTATCTCTAGATCTAGGAATAAGCAAACATGACTTCTAAAATGACAATTAAAATCAAATTTATGTTGTGTTTTTGTTTATTTAAATTATTTTTTTTTTATATTTTGTTGTTTTTCTTTTTTTGAAATCCTCTAACTGCGCCTCCCTCACAACGGCACCAAAATGTAGTGGCCAATCTAGGGTGCTAGATTAGACTAGATTTAATATCAACCGAGGTAGGTAAACTTAGAGGTACGTGTCTAAAGTCTATAGACATAAAAGGATCTCATATACCTAACTAAGTGTCTACTGTGACAGGCTACAGCACTACTTTACAGGAGGTTGAAATATGTTTCCTCTCACACCTTAACACTCAAACCATCTAATTTATCTAACTTCTCTAAAGAAACAACGTATTTCTAGGTTGAGTTTTCAACCCTCTTACAAGGATATTATCCACAAAAGCTCTTTCCAGCTAACACACTAAGCATTCATGAAAATCAAAAGCACACTGAAATTTTAAATGTATGAAAACAGAGTTCACAGAGATGCTTTGAAATCTAATGATCGATCAAATCTTTTATAAGATATTGTTCAATGATATAGCAATCAAATTTTTAAGCTATTACCATGAATATTATTTGCAAGAATTTCTAATCAAATCGATAAACTCACAGACAAGGAAATGACATTAAACACTATGCACACTTTTCAAATTCGAAAACGCTATGGAAACGAAATTAAAAGTATACCAATCTCCACGTAGGGCCCGTCCACGCTTCAATGGCACACTTAAGAAATTTCAAGCAATGAGAATGTTAACGCATAAGCACTATTGGAGTAAAACAGTGACTGTAATTAAGTTCTGAAGATCGAAATCACATACAGGAGCAATGTTCTGGAAACAATACACAAAGGTAATAATCATTATGGACAATACAATACGTAGTCTTTATCTGCTTGTCTCATATCCTATATTCACTAACTTTCCCTCTAAATCGAATGTACATACATTATGCAGATGTTTCTACTTTTACAAAAGAGTGATTTTTGTCCTTTCTAATCTAAACTGATTTCCAAAAGCAAAACGAAATCAATTTGGGAAACTATGGCTTTTTGCTGCCTTTGTGACCAAAAAGGTTGGGTTTGACCAGCATTGACCATGTATCCAGGAGCGTTAGATTTGTTGTTGAATCGATATTTCACCATGCATGTACATTCCAGATCACATTCCTATCCTTTGTTTTGATTTCCTACCATGCCACGTGTCACATCATAAACGATTTACAGAAAGTCATGACATCCTATAATTTTTGTTGAAAATTTCTAATTTTTAACATAAAAAATCACAAATTAAATTTAATGTAAATTAACAACTATAATGCTATTGATTAATCAATTTCGATGGATATGAGGGGTTTATGGGAGAAAAAGATAGACAATTGATGGATTTCTAGAAGAAAATGATGGCAATGAAATGGTACCAACACTTAGTAAGGGGATCACTTTTGTCTATGTACTAACAATATCTAACTAATTTTATAGGTTTATATGTAAAGTAAAGATGAGTAATTTATTAGAGTCATGGAAGAAACCACATTGGGATAAATTAGGTAATGGTAATATCTAATTACATTACTATTACTGATTAACAATTACAGCAAAGAAAAAAAAATCGGTGTCTGAAAATGGGATATGTTACATATTCGGTGAATTGATGCACAATGAGGACATTGTTCGAGTTCTTACTAGCATTTACTCTAACATGCTATGTAATGATTACTAGTTGTAGATAAATCAAGGATGTTGTATCCATCCATATTATAAAATAATATTTTCGACATTTATTAGTCAAATTGACATGTAATTACGACATCGTTCGAGTTGTTAAAAGCCTTTACTGGTTGTAAGAAAATCAAGAAGGTGCAGAGGGATCTGCATCCAGTATCTATAGTCGCATATTGAAAGGATATGTGTAAGAGGGATATGTGTGGGAGAACCTTTATTCCCTCACTTCCACACATCCGCACACTTCTTTCGTACATTGCGCCATTTTGCAATAACATTTTGGCGACATGTTACATAGACTCAATCAACCTCTTATAACACAGATTAGCAGATATTAAAAAATTAATTAAGGCTTAACCCTATGATTAACAAAAGCTTCCTTGTTGGTAAATGTAAGTCTTTTTTGCATTTATTTGGTAAATCAATGTGTAATCAAGACATCGTTCAAGTGCTTGATAAAAATTTTAAAAAATAATTAAGGATTAATTCTACAGTTAGTGGAAGCTCTCCTTCGGGTAAATGTAAGTATTTTTAGTATTTATTTGGTGAATCGATGTGCAATTAGGACATTGTTTGAATGCTTAATAGAATGTAATCTAACGAATTGTGTAATGAATATTGATGTAAGAAAACCAATAATGTCATATCTATCCATATTTTAAAATAGTCTTCTCAACATTTATTCGGTGAATCGACATGTAATCAAGACATTATTTGAGTGCTTAATAGTATTTACTAGTTGTTAAAAGATCAAGAAGGTGCAGAAGGCTCTAGAATTAGTATCCATTGTAAAAAATTGAAGGGATGTGCAAAAGAGGGATATATGTGAGAGAACCTTTATTCCATCACTTTCACACCTCCACACACTTTCCCCCTCTGCACATATCAACATCCCATAGTGAAAATTAATGAATATCAAAAAATTAATTAAGGCTTAATCCTATGATTAACATAAGTTTCCTTGCTGATTTTTATCCATGTATTTTATCCATATTTCAGGAATTATGAATTTCAAAGAACTGGTTTTTAAAGTATACATTAATATCAACTTGAAAAAGCCACAATATTTATCTTCAAAATATTGTTAATCTTGAGAAGATATACAAGTATTAATCTTGAGAGGATATAGAATTATTTATCTTGAAAGGATATAGAATGATTCTCTTATTTCATATCTAACCTTAGCATTAATCCCTACTTTGTAGTTTGGGTAATTCATATTATAATCCCTGAATGATGTGAAATTCAAACTCTCCTCACTCATTTAGTATATTTTACCATGATGTTCTATAGATTCAATGAATATAAAGAAGGCATAAAAACAAAATATACTCAAATCAAAATTCACTTCAAATAACATAAGAGAAAGTTTAGGATTGTGGTGTTCCCAAAATCATAAGAGAAAGTTTAGGAGAAGTATACTTTTGTGGAGTTTCAAAAGTCATATTAAAAATATTGGTACAACAAAAATATTAAATTAATCAGAAGTAGAATGTGAATCACTTTTAAACATCATATCAAACTCAGAAAAATATGCATCTTCCAAACATAATATAAAATTAATTACAAAGAAAGATAAAACTTTCAATAATATCTAATTAGTAAATTCAAATTATGGAAAACTCTAGTGAACCAACTCCCCTGAAATAAAAATTTGAACAGACAAGGTAATAGATAAGCCTCCATCATAGATGACTTTCTACATGTTCTACAAAATAATAATATCTGCACTACTAAATCAAGAAAATCCGCAGTAATGAAAAGCAATATAAACACCATCATTTCCTCAAAGGGATAAATCTATATATTTTACAAAATAATAATCACTTCAACACAAAATTGGATAAAACTGTAGTAAAAGAAAGTAATATAAACATACAATTATTTCCTCCGAGGTCAATGAAACTATGAAAGGCCAAAAGCTTGGTCACAAAGTACCTTCCTTGTGCATAGGCTTGATGGTGTCGCCTCTATGTCAAATTTGATAACAAATCAGCATTCACCTATGCAAAGAGAAATGAAATCAATAAATCCTCATAAAAACATAAAGGTCGGATCAAATTCTGCCTCAATATTTGAGGCGTCTATAGTCTTCAAACATAATACATGCAGCGGAACTTGGTTACTACATCTTTGTTTTGTGGATACAAAATACATTCAGGAGGCTAGTACAAAGAAGCATTCTTATATAGCTATGGAAGGGAATATATTTACACCCTTGCTTTCCAAATTGGTGGAAATTTGTGGGAATTGAGTTAAGAGGTGCATTGTATGAGGCAGTGTGATTCTGTCTGTGTTCAACTTGAAACCACTGAATCACAAGTTCAAAATCTTGAGGCTACTAAGACCTCGTTTTACCAAGATGTCTGAAAATAAAAATAAAATACTTGGGCATTACATGCCACAAAACATATTGATAACTCATTGCATGACAATGGATAGAGGTGTGAATCAAAATAAAACCAAGCATGTGCACAATTATAGTCATTTTGAAGGTGGAATTTGGCTTGCATATGGCGCCATTCGTTCCTCCTCATCATTAGAGTAGGAGATATTTGTCAGTTAGCGAACCTAGCAATAGTCTTGCATGGTTATGTTTTGATAAGTAGTATAAAGGACCAAGGGAACATGTAGACTCCTCTTCACATCTAAAGCTGTCTCATCGATACAAAACCCAAGATTATCAAGCTTGTTAGAAAATTTGTTTCCGCTTCTTTGGATGTGAGAGAGAAGGGGACCTTGAATTTGTGAAAGGAGAGAGGCAACCTTTGAAATCCAAGATTCAATCCTCAAGTTGTTCAAAACTTTGGGGGAAGGGGTGCCACATTGGATTTTCCTTAAATTTGTGATAATCAACAAAGATTTTCCTTCAATGAGAAGCCTATGGTAGCCTTTGCGGAGTGTTATTTCCAATCCTTGTTCTAGGGCCCAAAGGTCCACAACATTTTTAATGATGTACCTAATCACTCTCACATAGATGTGAAGAAGTTTCCCCTAAGAATCATGGAGAGCTCCACCATAGCTCACTTGCCTAGGGTTGCCTTCAAAGGCACCATCAAAGTTTAACTCGGTGAACTCGTGAGGAGGGGTAGTCCACTCATATGAACTAGAGCATGCCAAAGTAGTGGGAGAAGCTCAAAAGAGATAGAGAGAGATGGGAGGAGAGGCCCAATGTGCTTAAAATGGATTTCTCTTTGGGATAGCATTACCAGTCTTGAAAGGAACAATTCATGATGGGAATATTTCCTCTTACTTTGGTCAAATTGACCACCAAAAAGAATCAAACGTGAAGGAAACATTCTTCAAAATGTGACTATTACATTCCTCCTAGATTTTTGAGAGAAGAAAGCCTAGGAAGAGTTGTCAGGATCTATTTAAAATAGGATTATGGAAGGGAGAGTCTCTCTAGATTTTAATTGCGGTGGCATTGATGTTGGTTGTCTTATATGTATACCAAAATAAAGTGGTAAGATGATCCCAAAGGGTGTAGGAGACAAAGCAAGTATTGAAAAAGTGGTAAGAATATTCATTGTTTATGTAAAAAAGATGGCATATCAAGGGGCATTGAAATCCCTTTTTTTGAATCTTTTCACAAGTGAGGTTTTTACTCCAAAGTAGGAGCCAAAGGAATAAGGTGATTTTTTTCCAGTACTTGAGATTCCAGAGCCTTTTTCATTTGCTTAGGGGATCAACATACTCACCATGAGTGAGAAGGTGATGAGCCTCTTTGATGCTGAAATTGTTAGAAGGTCGATAGCCCCGTCTTGTAATGTCATACCTGGTCTGAAGTCCAATGTTTATTTTTGCAATTTCTCGAGATAATAATGTTGTTTCATCATGGTGTTGTGAAATATATTACGAAGAATTTCGTTTCCATCAATGCCATTGGAAATGAGAGGGGGGGGGGGATCCTAATAGTGGGCAACATGAGCAAGACTCCTTGAGATGACAGCATTTTGAAACGGTTGGGAGTGCTCTATGGATGAAATATTTGTCCATTTGTTCTAAGAGTCCTCCCAAAATAGAGAAATATTGCCATTGCAAATCTCCCAGAAGTTGTGATCCTGACCAAATGCTTATTGCTCCATGCAACATTCCATATGTGAGATCCCTTGATTTCTCCTGCCATCCGAACAAGTTGAGAGTCTAGGACATTGTTGGCATATTTTTCCTTCACATAATTATCCAAATAGAAGCTAGATTCTTGAGCCAACACCACTAGGTCTTAGCACTTAGTACTTGACTTGTGATACTTCGATCTCGGAGCCGAAGTCCTCCATTGATTTTGACTTAACGCATCTTGTCCCAGGCAACAAGGGCCCACTTTCTTTCAATTTTTATCCTCTTTAAAGGATGGATATCTACATATTTCTAATTTTTTAATGATGGCTATGGGAGCAATCAGGGTTAAGAGAAGAGGTTTACCTAAGGAGATTGAAGCACCCTATAATATTGAGAGCTCTGGAGGTCCAATGGGAAAGCTTGGATTCAAAATTTAGCAAATTTTTTTCCCAAATAGATTCTTTGAGAGGATTAACAGTGAGAGGAGCACTAAGGTATTTGGATGGAAGGGAGCTCTTTTGAAAACAAGGTAAGCGGGATATGTGAGTTTGGACAACCAGAGGTGTATTAAAGAAAAATAGATGGGATTTGAAGTTATTGATGGAGGTTCTCAAAGCACAAGAGAAAGAGTGAATCATTTTCTTTATCATCATTTCTTCTTGGACAGAGGGATGCCCCATGAGGAGAGTATCATTCATGAATCAATGCTGAGCAGAGAAGAGGGAGAGGGAGCCTAGAGGAAGGCATCTTAGATGCCCCTAAAGAAGTGTGGATTTGATTGTGCATCCAAGGCCTTTAGCGAAGGAAAGAGGTAAGGGGAGATTGGATCTTCTTTCTTGATTCCTCTCAATTGGGTGACAGTTGGAGAGGGGGAGCCATTAATCCAGATGGAGAAGAAAGTCTTAGATATGAGAGCCATTATCGAGTGGATCGATTGTTTATTGAACCCAAAATCTATTAAGATATGGTAAATGAATTACCAACGTAATTTGTTCAAGGCTTTAGACATATCTAACTTTATAATCATTCCCAATTTTTTTGAAAGTCCTAAGGGAATGGATATTTTCATGAGCCAAAATAATGTTGTCCAAGATCTTTTGACCTTCCACATAACTTGTTTACTCGGGGGAGATGAGCGAAGGAAGGAGAGGCTTAAGAAAATTCACAATGGTTTTAGAGATAATTTATTAGATGAAAATACAAAAGAAAATATGGAAAAAGTATAAGGTCAAAGAAATATTGGAGGACTTTGGAATCAAGGCTATAAACGAAACATCAAACGTTGAAAGAAGGGAAACAGATCGTTGAGAGTCTTCCATAATTTTCTAGATATCATGTCCCAAAATTTTCTAACAGACCTTGTAAATTCACCTATGAAACCAACTAGACCTAGAGATTTCCCTTGTGTAATTTCCATTATTTCCAATTCCACCTCTTGCATAGAGACTTCTTTGAGAAGAAGAGCATTTTGTTCATCAGTCACCAATTCAAAATGTTTTTGGTAACTTCCCAAATTGAAGGACTTTTATCTAGTATTGGCACCATGAGGAGGGATTGAAAGTTACCCTAAATGGTTTGAACAATATTTTCCTGATCTTCTACTCTTTGATTCTAAGAATTTTGGATGTGGAGGATGTGATTATGTTGTTTGTCATTGACCATAGATTTGTGAAATAATTTGGTGTTCCTCTCTCCGTCTTTTAACTATTGAACCCACAATTTTTAATTCCAAAGGGTTTCTTCTTGAGTCAACCTTTCCTCAATTTGAAGATGAAGAAGAGTCTCCTTAGCTGATAGTTTCTCTAAACAACCCTCCTGAATAATTGTTTTCTGAATAGAGGCCATTTCCTGATCTATTTTTGGTTTTTCTGCAAATATAATACCAAAGATTTGTATATTCCACTCCTTGAATTTATGCTTAAAATTTTTTTATCACTATTGAAATCGAGACATGATATTTCCATAAATGAAACTATATTCTCACCACCAAGTCTCCTTGTTGGAGATAATGTCTGGTTGTCGAAGCCAGATGGCCTCGAGTCTAAAAGGCTTGTTTCGGGGTGAGCAAGACCAATTGAATAAAAGGGCCATAGGCTAGTGATCAAAGCAATGGATAAGGAGGATTAAGGCTTTGAAATTTATGCTAGAAAGAAAGAGTCTTAGAATTAAGAATTTTTCAAGCGTAGAGGCAACTTGGGACATTCCTCCTTGCTTATTATTATAGGTAAAAGTATCGTTGGCTTTATTGAGGTCAATCAGATTGTCTTTGTCAATGAATTCATTAAGTAATGGGGATTGCTCATCCAACCTTTCTATACCTTCTTTTTTCTCCTAGAGGGATTAAAGAAGATTTAAATCCTCACTCAAGATCCAGGAGAAATCCACCACGAGCTTAGTAGAATTGAAGAAGTGTTGAATAAAAATAGTTTTATCCATAAAGGATTAATGCCCATAAACATTGGAGATAAATCCAAACTAAGAAGTACCAATGGATTGAAATTAAGAAATGGGGATTCTAGGAAGGGAAAATCAATATTTCATTGAAATAGTGGTTGAATTCCAAAGAATGGATAGGTTTCCTAAGGCACCTTAGGCACAGTGAGCTATGAAGAAGTTGTTTTCCCATATATGGTTTAGAATTGTACCAAGAGTTTCAGAGGAGCATTAGTCTCCTGAAGTAGTGAGATATTAGGATTTTCCTTATAGATTTTGTTCTTGAGGAGTCTTTGTTTTGATTTTCCATTCAGACCCGTTGCATTCTATGTGATTATATTCATTATTAGGGATGGGGTGTGGGGTGAAATATGACATGCACTAATGCAAATCTACCTCAGTTGACTAGATGGTTTCTAATTCTTAAATCAATTGAAATTTAGCTTTTCTAACTTTTTTCTTTGGATCTCTTGAGGAATTCAAAGAATCCTTAGGAGAATTTATTTTTATTCCTTAGGTTTTTGATGAGGTCGTGGGAAGAGAGGGAGTACATAAATTTGTAGCTTGTTGCAAAAGGAGGTTCTAATGTTGAAGAAAATCTCGCCTAACCATCTAAATATATTCTTTTGGGATTGTTGCAGGATGCTTTTGTTTCCATTCTTCTACTAGAGATTGCAGATCAATATCTTCTATCTCCATATCTTCAATTTCCTCTATCTCTATAGGGTCTTGTGCATCATGCTCCATTTCATTATCCTCTTGAGATTCTTTGGAAGAAGGTTTGTCTTTGGTTGCCTCAACTGTTATATGCATTGATTGAGGAGGTTGTTGTTGTTTTATCGCATTTTTTTCTTTGATTTCCATAGTTGTGGCCTATTTAATAGTGTGCAATGATTCTAGATACGATCCATATCTGCTACTTTTTTCTTCACGAGTTTCCTAGTCTCTTTCCTTTTGTTGGTCATTATGGTGAAGTCTCCTTGATTTGCATCCAAACTTGTGGGTTTTGCTAGAGGTGGGTTGTTTGTTGAACAATCTCGGAAGATATTTTTTTTTTCATGAAAACATTGACAACAAAAGGGGATTTTCTCATATTCAATTGGTTTCTCCCAAATGATGTCCTCATTACTCAAATGAATGCTAGCAGGAACTTGTTTGGAGATGTCCAAATAAACACAGAGGTGGGAATATCAAGTATATCTCCCCTTTTTTGTTATGTCTAAGAGCATAAAAAAGTGCCGTATTTTTTTCCAATGTGTTTAAGAATATATGTGTCCCAGAAATCTTGTGGGAGAGAATAAAGACGGATCCAAACTAGAGAAGAGGAAAAATCCTCCTTCTCTAGGTTGAATCTCGAAACCCATGGTTTCATCTATAACATAATAAAATTCATGAAATAGGGACCTCCTTGAAATATTTCATCCTAATATTCTATGTTGTTGAAGCTGGTCATGAAGAAACCCCAAGACCCTAATTTAAGATCCATATCTCCCTTCAAGGTCCGGTTATCTCAAATCCATTTGATGAGGACACGCTCATGCAACCTGATGAATTTACAAATTATTATGTGTTCTCGCATGTGTTCCACTTTAGCCCTAATTTTCTCTAGAAAAAATTCCAAAAGGGGGGATACAGTTGTTTAGAGAAGACATGGACTTTTTGGTTTTGTCGAGGCCGAAGTTGAAACATCTTCTTTGTTTTCTTTTCCCATCACTTGAGAACTGGACCTTGGATCAACCGAGATTTTTCCATTTCTGGACAAATTGGATTTGTGCATTGGTTGGGAATTTGATCTTCTAACTACTACATTTAGAAAGGATGGGCATCATTGTGCCATTGGTGAGAATTAGATAACAAATTGTACCAAGATTAAGAGCCCTAGAAACTCTAACATAAATCCAATCTCATGAGCTGTTAGGTCCCTATACTACTATTGTAGCCCCTTATTGTTATTAGTGAAACCCTCTTATTTTATTGTTGTGCCCGTGTAGAAGTCCATTATTGTTATATTGTGCCATTAGAGTATTATTATTATGTAGGCTTTAATTATATTGTCACCCCTTAGACTCCTATAAATAGAAAGGAGGTCATGTCATTTGTATCATCAAATGATTATTCATTTGTTTAATGTAAAGGAGATTTCCCCCTCGAAGAGGTTAATTTTGAAGTCTTTGATCTATCTCTTCTTCTATTTTGTGAGTTGGTTTCATAACATTTGGTATCAGAGCTTTGGATTCTAGGGTTTCATTGCTTCAAATAGATCATCGTGTAATTGTCGCTATATATTTTTTTCTATGAATATTCAAAAGTTGAAATTAAAACCCATTTGAAATTATATCTTGGTGAACCTCGTGTATGAATTTCAGATCTTGGTTCGCTATATTTTCGGATATATGATCCAATGATTGTAGAGTTTTTATAGACTCCTAAATTCCATCTCAAATAGGCGACCTTAGGAAAATCGTCATAGCCTTTTCTCTGACCATCGGATTCAAATTTCATAAAAAGTGACAGAATAAGATGGATTGTAGATTGTTGGCTATCGCTTTCAGTGCTGAAGGTCTAAATAGTAACACGTGATAGTTCATACAAGTTCATTCTACTGAACTAGTGTAAAATCAGGCCATCGTGAGAGATTGGGTATAACTATTTCTTGGAGAATCTAATATCAATAAGACTTGTGGGTTTGGAAAAAGGGATCAGATAGCTACCATAGGACGAAACTTCAAACCTTGGTAATTGAAAATTACATAGTTACAGTCATTTCAATATCGAGCGTCTAAAAGCACGAAAAATAATCACTCGAATCAAGAAAATAGAAACACCTAGTAAGAAAAATTGGATGGATTATTTGAAGAATGCAATCGAGGCTAATATAAATGGCTTCATCTATGGCATGGAATTTAATACCAATGGTATAGAAGTAAAATTAAAAGGCAACATGGAATATTTGAAGAAAGATAGGGAAGGTTTGAAGGAAGGTTGGACAAAGTTGCTACAAGAAAGGCTTGTTAATGATAAAAAGGTAGTAAAGGAAACTCATGATGAGAACTAAAGAAATGTTAATCATGAATTCATAGAATCCAACATTGGATTGAAGACCCACCATATTCCAAAGATAGATATGAGGAAGTTTGATGGCAAGGATCTAGTAACTTGGATACTACAGATGGAGCAATATTTTGATCTATATGATGTGCAACTGCCACAAAAGGTATGTATTGCATCTTTATATTTAGAACTGAATCATTTTGTATGGTATGGAGGGATTTTTTCTCATAAACCACTTGTCACCTGGTCAATTTTCACAGAGAAAATGATAGAACATTATGAGGATATAAAGAGAAACACCTTCTTTAGACAATTGATAAATCTTAAACAAAATGCTTCGATGGCAGAGCACATTGATGACTTCAAAAAATTGAGTATAAGGGTAAATGATATTCTAGAGAAACGTAGGATTGAAGTCTTTATAGGGAATTTAAAGGATAACATCAAACATGAGGTTCGCGTTTGGGAACCTAATTCATTTGGTGAAGGCATATAGGTTGGCAAGAAAAATTGAAAGTAAAATTATGGCAACAAGGAAGCCTACCACTCATAACTATAAAGATGGAAGTGTTGTTCATCCTAGCCTTCCACAACCTACAAGGTTGACACCACAACACTTGGAAGAAAAAGGAGAAAAAGTGTTTTGTTACAGTTGTGATAGAAAATACACTAAAGGTCATAACTGTGCTAAGAAGAAATTAATTTACATAGATGAGGAAGAGGAGGAAGAAAATGAACAAGAAATGTCAAAAGAAGAGGATATACACCAGGAACCAACCCCAAATAAGGAAGAAATGAATCCAACTATATATTTTAATGCATTGACAGGAATTACCACTCAAACTCTCAATATAGAAGGACATATGAAGAAAAAAAAAGGTAATAGTGTTGATTGATTCAGGTAGTACCCATAATTTTATTCATCATAAGATAACCAAGGAATTGAATTTCTTCTTATATCTAGCACTAGAGTTTCAAGTGATGGTTACAAATGGAAGAAACATAAATTGCTCTTGAAAGTGCCATAATATCAAGCTATCCATGGGAGATATGTATTGAATAGTCCAATGTTTTCCATTCCAATGCGTGGTGTTGATGTTGTGCTAGGAGTCCAATGGTTATAATATTTGGGGAAACCAGGGAATATAATCAACTCTAATGGCATGAAAAAGATTCTAAAGAAAGAACAACAAGGCGTAATTGCACATTAAGTTCATTAGAGGTTCAAACAGTGAAATCATATATTTCTACAAGCCTCCAAAAAGTCTTAGACAATCATTCTAAAGTTCAAGCAGTGGAAGATCACATCGAGCATCAGCAACAAGTTATTAAACTCTTAAAGTATAACCTCAATTTGTCGGAGAATCGAATGAAACAATAGACAGAACAACATCATAGCAAAAGAAGTTTTGATGTAGGTGACTGGGTGTTTTTACGACTACAACCATACAAAAAAATTTCCATCAAGCAAGCTAAGAAGGATAATAAATTATCACCAAAGTACTATAGTCCTTACAAGGTGTTGCAAAATATTGGTACTATGGCATACAAATTGGAGCTTCCTGTATCTTCCTGAGTGCACCCATTTTTCCATGTTTCATGCTTAAAGAAGGTTATAGGTGACAAAATCCCAGTTTAAACAATTGCTGAAACTTGATGAGGAAAGAAAAATCATATTGGACCCTGAAGTAGTCACGGAAACAAGAACCCGACAACTACGAAATCAATCAATTTTAGAGTATCTCATCAAGTGGAAGAACTTATCCACTGAAGATTCCACATGAGAGGATGAGAATTTTATACAGAAGCATCTAATACTACTCAAGTGTTCAGGATAACACATTTTTTTAAGGAGAGGGGCATGTTAGGTCCCTATACTACTAGTGTAGTCCCTTATTGTTATTAGTGAAACCCCCCTTATTGTATTATTGTGCCCATGTAGAAGCCCACTATTGTTATTGTTGTGCCCTTAGAATATTATTGTTACATAGGATCTAATTATATTGTGACCCTTTAGACTCCTATATATAGAAATGAGACCTTGTCATTTGTATCATCCAAGAATTGTTCATTTGTGTAATGTAAAGGAGGTTGCCCCCTCGAAGAGGCTAATTTTGAAATTGTTGATCTATTTCTTCTTCTATTTTGTGAGACGGTTGCATAACATGAGCATATCATCAAATAACATTATCATTATATTTTAAATTAATTAATATTAAATCATTATTATTATTATTAATATCATTAATTAAGAAAATAACTAATTCATTAATAATTAATTACACTCCAAAAAAAAAAAAATCATGTTTAGAATTTAATAGAAGGTTTTCACCTTAAAAGATTTGATTCCTCTAAATACATGATAAACTTGTAAACTAATATCAATTTTTCAATCAATATCAATTTTTCATTCGTCAAAATTTAGTGTGTATCCAAAAAAATAAATAATTAAAACTTTATATTAAAAATCAACTATTCACATAAATAAATAAAATGGAGTAGAAGAGATCCCTTATTAGTAGATGTCTTTTATGAAGAGGTAGTAATAGTGATGCTCTTTCTTGATACTTCTCGGCCAAAATACAAGCAACTCCTTATCCTTCTCTTCGACAATTTTTTCACTCACATTCTAAGAGGTCAAGTTTATGAATGCCAAATTTAGCCATCTTTTCTTTAGCATTCTACCGAGCCAACCAAATCCAGCTGAGCCGCAGGTCTATAAAAAGGTTGCTTTGAGACAAGGAGGAGAATCATTTTTTCTTGAACATGCATGAGCTATAGTTCATATGACTTTTTATGAATGTCAAATTCTGTAACCACCTCATTCACATGTTGTCAAGCCATGCATGTCCAGAAAAGTCGTTTGTCTAGATGGAGGCTCATACAAGAAGGAGATACCAGAGTCTTGTATTTTCCAAAGATAAAATCCAAAGTCTATATCGTATTGTTTTAAGTTTTTTTTTCTATATTATTATATAAATTTTTGTCAGGGTATTATTGGTTTAACTCTTATAGTTGTATAATAATATTATGTATATGTGTTTTGGTATATGTTTTTAGAATTTTATATTATTAGATATGTTTATTTTAGAATAGGATTTTTAAAAATTTAATTTAATATTAAATAATTATTAGGTGGATGGTGAATCTCTATTAAAAAAATTAGAATATTATTAGTAGTATACACAAATTAAAGGTTAAGCTTTATTTCTAAAATAGTTATGCTTTTTTTTTCCTTAATTCAATTTATTAATGTCAAATTAAATGAGTTATAATTTTTGAGATATATTGTATTGACAAGGTATGATATTGGTTCATAGTGTTATAACAAAACTTATTTACAAGTCAAGAATCTCCATAATATAAAATGAGTTTGAATTTACATAGTTACAATTTTTATATATATTCTTTAAACAATATATATGTTTAACTTATATTTTTTTATTATTGTAATTTTAAATAAAACTATAAAAAAACATTTATTAATTAGTAATAGTTAATTGTAATAGATTTCTAAATAAACATTAATCATTTAAATCAAAATAATGAAAATTACAAGTTTTATGTCACTTAAAATCAAATTAACATCTTAGACAAAAGTTAAGATGTTAGGTAAAAATAAATAAATAAATAAAAGAAAAATGAAAATCTTAGACGTAAGGTTAAAAAAAAAAAAATCAAATTGATTTATGAAAATTTTTAAATTTTAATTTTACCAACGAATAAAATTAAAATAATTATAAAAAAATAAATAACTTCACTATTTATTATTTTAAATTAATTATGATTTATTTATTTAATATTTATAGTTATCCAAATTATAATATTTAATCATATTTAAAAAATACGAAAAGAAAAAAACAATTACATTGCATCACGCTAAAACAAAAAAAACAAATAATATCTTCTCATTACAAATGAGTAAAGAGTGGATAAGAAATAATAATAATAATAATAAATAATATCTTCTCATTACAGATGACTATAAAGAGTGGATGAGACATTTCAATAGGTGGTGAGAACCATCCCCATAGAGGAAAGACGAGTTTGGTCTTTCATCCATAGCTATGATTAGCAACATACGTAGAGTGCCATAGGAATCGAGTTTCCACTTAACTTAGTGGAGCAGACAATGTTGATTCATGAGAGTAGAGATAGGATCTCCATCAAAATAGGAGGAGCTTTGTTATCTATGAGTAATAATAAAGCAAAATAACTCGCGGACGTCTCAGTTTTTGTTGAGGCATAAGTTTCCTGCTATTGTGCAACTTGCAGGTTATTGCACGTAGCCTAGGTTTGTTGGCATTATGGCTAAAGTGTTGTCCTTGATGGCAACCTATTCAGGTGATGGATCACTATACAACAGGACAGTAGCAGAGATTGATGATCAGCTATCAAATATTGGAGAAAATAAGAGGTACGCAGGTACACCTTACATAAGGTGCGTACACGCAGGCCAAGTGTTACATAAAGTGCGTACATACCCGCAGGATACCCATTCATTGGGGGCGTACCCCCAGTGCACACACTTCAAGGCAGTTAAGCGCCCACACATGGGGTTTTCTCATGGTATTTAGCCGACGGTATTGTGTTATCATGGTTTTGGCCCGTGGTATTGTTTATTTTATTATTATTATTGAGCCCCATGATCCTTGATTTGAGGAAGAGCTTGCCTATATAAAGCAAAGGAGATCATTTGGCTTAAGCATGTTTTTGGTTGAATATCTTATGAGGGCAAGATCTAGTCTAGATCTAAATAAGGCGAATCTATTGATGGACTAAGATCTCTTTGGCGCATGTTTAGTTCTGTAGATCTGACTGTCTGGGTTCTTTCTGAAGTCTTGAAATCATCTATGCCCGAAGGTACGCAGGTACAGTGAGAGAAAAGTGCGTACATACGCAGGAGCGTAGC
>APFE031072030.1:13728-38056 GCA_000404065.3 Pinus taeda
CTTGAAAATGGGCGAATGGAAGGTTGTAACTCCTAATTTCAAGGGCTAAATTTACCTTTTTTACCCTCTCCCTTAAAACAAGGTGGGCTATTTGAGGTGATTTGTAAAAATGTACTATGATACAAAATATTCGCCCACTAAAAATTTAAAACCCCTTAATTTCGCCAAAGGGCGAACATTCGCCCCTAAAATTATCCTTGATTGAAATACACATGCACTTCATCAGAAAGCTCATTCATGACCATGTTCTTGAAGTGTAATATTGTTCAACAAATGATCAAGTTGCAGACATCTTTACAAAGGTTCTCACAGAGGGGAATTTTACTAAACTTCGATTTATGGTTGGAGTTCAGGAAGTTGTCACTAAGGGGGAATAGGCTCTAATGCCTCCTTCCTTCTCGTATTGTGTCATATTTGTACATGCTTCAATCCTATCCCAAGTTTTTCTTAAGGCGGGATGTTAGGATATTCCGACACATAGGAAATAGTTAGGTATAACTTGGTATAGTGTAGAGTTAGGTAAAGTGCGTTTATTTACTATGTACTTTTGTAACTTACAATCCGACAGTCACGATATGTAGTGACCAGATGGTTTATTCCCTCCTCAGTATTACCGACACTTGATCCATGGCTTAACACCCGATTAGTCCATGATCTGTATTTAAAGAGCATGGAGGGTCATTTGTAGGCTAACTGTTCATGAGAGAAACTTATGTAAATTTTCATTCTTTTATTAATAAATTGCCTGAAGCGGCCGCGTTGGCTCAGGCCATGGACTATTTCCCTCTTTGAGGGTTTTAACCACATCAACAATACTGTTGTATTGATCTGTGATCTATTTGTGAGCAGTGTCCTTTGGTGTTCTGTCTGAGGAAATTAACCTGTAAATTCCTACATATTATTATTATTAAATATAATATTCATATTAATATATTGTAATATTAATATTATTAAATTTAATACTTGGGTTAACAAATTAAGTTTGTTATATTATAATATATATTAATAATATGATTTATTAACTCTAGATATATATGGGAGGGATGAACAAAGACATAGAGTGATAGAGGTGGAGAGATATGGTGAGTGACAAGGGAGAGATGGAGATAAACTGAAGGAGAGGGGAGAGGAGGAATGAAGAGATAGAGAGGGATATGAGTGAGAGAGGTAGAGAAGGGTAATATAGGGAGAGGAGGAATTAAGAGAGAGAGAGGGAGAGGAGTGAGAGAGGTAGAGAAGGAAAATATAGGGAGAGGGAGACACAAAGATGGAGAGGGGGGAGAGAGAGAGAGAGATGGGGGAAGAGAGAGGGAGTAGGAAAGAAAGGGAGAGAGAGGAAGGATGAGAGAGAGGAGGAGAGAGGGAGGGATAGAGAGAGTGAGTTGGAGGGAGAGAAAGGGAGGAATAGAGAAATTGGGTTGGAGGGAGAGAGAGGGAGGGAAGAAGAAAGACATAGAGAGTGAGAAGTGGAGAGAGAGGGAGTAACAAGGGAGATATGGAGAGAAAATGTGTATGTTTAGGGGTGATATAAAGAGACAAATAAATAGAGATAGAGATAAGGGGGAGACAATGAGAGAGAAGGAAAGAGGGATGGGTATAGTAACTTACTTCGAGAGAGAGAGTGTGTGTGCGTGATGAGGGAAGAGAGAGGATTGGAGGGAAAATAAAGAAAGAGAGAGAGAGAGAGAGAGAGAGAGAGAGAGTGATGAGGGAAGAAAGAGAGAGATTGTAGAGAGAGAGAGAGAGAGAGAGAGAGAGAGATGGGGGAAGAGAGAGGGAGGTAGGAGAGAAAGGGGGAGAGAGGAAGTACGAGAGAGCGTACTTGAGAGAGAGGAGGAGAGAGTGAGGGAGAGAGGAGAGAGAGGGAGCGTTAGGGAGATGGAGTTGGAGGGGGAGAGAGAGGGGGGAGAATAAATACATGGAGAGTGAGATGTGGAAGGAGAGAGGGAGTGACAAGGGAGAGATGGAGAGAGAGTGTGTATGTTTGGGGGTGAGATAAAGAGACAAAGAAGGAGAGGTGGAGAGAATGGGGGAGAAGGAGAGGGAGAGACGGAGGGAATATAGTAGCACAAAGAGAGAGAGAGAGAGAGAGAGAGAGAGAGAGGGAGGGAAAGAGAGATGAAGTTGGAGGGGGATACGGGGGGAGGTAAGAATAAATCAATAGAGAAAGGTGGAGAAAGAGAGAGGAAGTGATAATTAAGATAGAGAGAGAGGGAGAGAGGAAAACAAGAGGGAATAGAGATAGAAGCAAGGGAGACAAATAGAAGGGGAAGAGAGAGAGAGAGGAGGAGGAGGGAGGGATAGATAGATAGATTGAAGAAAGAGATTGTATGTTTTGGGGTTGATATAGAGATACAAAGGGAGATAGAGATATAGATGGAAAGTGAAGAGAGGGAATAAGAGAGAGATGGAGAGAGGGACATAGAGATTGATAGATATGGAGTGAGAAAGCGTGTGTGCTTGGGGGGTGAGATAGAGGGAAAAAGAAGGAGATATGGAGGGAGATATAGATATAGATGGAGGGGGTAGAGAGGGAATAATATTTCTTGCACTAGATGCATTGATTTCAGGGTAGATGGTGATTTCTATTCATATTTGATTACTTTCACTAGATGCATTGATTTTAGTGTAGATGTTGATTTCTAATGATATTTATTTATTTATTTTTATTTTACTAGAGGAATCGACAATGGCGGTGGTATTGTACTTGCGTTACACGGGGTCGAATCCCATCGGCTACCTTTATAACCTCTAGGAGGGTCCGCCCAGGGCGCCTTGAACGTCCCTCGGGTATTCTTGGGGTTTGAACTCGTGACCTGCATAGCTGACTCGTGACCTGCATAGCTGCACGAATGCCTTAGCAAATCGTTCTCTTGCCACTAGACCAAACCCCCACGACCGATTTCTAATGATATTTGATTTCTTGCACTAGATGCATTGATTTTAATGTAGATGATTTCTATTCCTATTTGATTGCTTGCACTAAATGAATTGATTTCAGTGTAGGTGTTGATTTCTAATCCTATTTGATTGCTTGCACTAGATGCATTGATTTCAATGTAGATGATTTCTAATCCTATTTGATTGTTTGCACTAAATGCATTGATTTTAGTGTAGATGGTGCTTTCTAACCCTATTTGATTGCTTGCACTAGATGCATTGATTTCAGTGTAGATGTTGGTTTATAATCCTATTTGCTTACTTGCACTCGATGCATTGATTTGAATGTAAATGTTGATTTCTAATCCTATTTGATTATTTGCATTAGATGTATTATTTTCAGTGTAAATGTTGTTTTCTAATCATATTTGATTTCTTGCATTAGATGCATCGATTTGAGTGTAGATGTTGATTTCTGATTTGATGAAATTGGATGTACGATGGTACATTAATTTTAAAGTGATTGGATTAACATTGTGCATTGATTTCAGTGTCAGCACACAAAATTATTAATAATGTACATTGAATTTTGTGTTATAGTAATTCAACCTATTAATATTGGAGAGAAAGAGAGACAAGTTAGGATGTTTACTACAATAGCTCGAGCTAAAGATTTAAATGGTTTACGATTTAAGCTGCCCTTTTCATATAATAGATATAAAAAGATGACAAAAGTAAAAAGCGTGGCAATAAGAATAGTAGAAGAAAATAGTTTGAGATTAGTCACAATGAAAGCTATTTGTAATTGACTATATTCTTATTATTCACATTTTCTATCATTCAACACTATTACAAGTCACTTTACATTCAAAAATTTTATTTCATCATTAAAATTATTAACGATATTTATCATCTCAACAAACTGAGGTAACTAAGAAAAATTAAAATTAAAATTACCAGATCAATCTCAGACATATTTAGCATATTTAAAGTGATTATATTAATATCAGATGAACTTACATATTATTGATAAAATTAGTCATATGTTCATTATATTTTCTTTGGTTGCACACGACTAAAACCAACCTAGATCCATCTTAACTTCGGATCTATCAAGTGTCGAGAGGGATCAAATCTCTCAAGGTGTAACCTTTCCTCAAATTTTGCACTCAAAAAAGAGGTTTGTACCTTGAGAGATTTGATCCCTCTCAACCCTTGATAGATTGAGAGTTAAGATGGTTCTAGTTGAGTAATGAAGGGAAGTTCCTTAAAGAAGACTAGTGATTTGACACTACTCAGTCTCAAAGTAAAAGGTCAGGGATAAGTGTGCGAATAGTCAAACAAACCATGAATTATTAACAATTTTTTTATGATTTTAATTAGACAACTATGCTTATTCATGCAATGAAATTATACTTGAAAAATGAAAGATAAAGCTTGCTCAATTAACCATATAACATGATATGCTAGTGAAGCATATATACAATGGCACAATAAAAATAGAAAATGAATCATAAATTGTCCATACAAGTAATGCATCAGATCATTCATTCATAGTATTCATGGGCATTAGAGATTGAGAGTTCATTATCATCATCAAGAGACCATTCCACAATTAAGAGATCATGCACCAATAGTATTAACTATGTTTGGGACAACAAAGAGTTGTGTGTTTGCGATGATAAATAAAGGAAATATTCAAACTTGTGGTTGTTACTAAGGACAATGAAGACAAAAAAGTTGAATGTGGACTACTTACACATTTGTAACATTCAAATGTCATTCATTTATCATCAATTTATCACCATTTATAGTTGGGCAGTTTTATCCATAGAATTATGCCCAAATAATGTATTTGTAACTTTCCAAAGTGTGTAATTACAACTAATGAACCATGAGAAATACCATTAGCGTGTGAGCAAAATAACCGCTATGTATTTAGAACAAATTACCATTAAGACTAGAGATCAATGTAAGTTTTAAAGCACCCCTAAACAATAAGAAATTTCATATGTCAACATCAAATATTTAAGAATTGTGTGCATTGTCTAAATTGTGTGCAGAGTGCACCAATAATGGCACTATTGGGCTTCAATCACTATCTCGTTATGTGTGTTAGGATGTGGCATTTCAAATTTCAAATTGATCTTACATCTACAAAAAGGCAGGCAAGTAAACCATCAAGACAATCTCAAAAATAAGAAATTATTAGCCTTATGAACCAAGTCATTTCACGTTCCCATTCATTGATTTGCGTAAGGGTGTGGTTAAAATGACAAATTTGTTCAAAAAATGTAAGAAATAAATGTACCAAGAACAAAATTTGACCATGATGCAAATTTGTAAACCCTTTTCACAATTATTTATAAAGATCTTAAATATCAAGGTGCTTCATGCATTCATGTACTCACGTGAAGCTTAAGAGTGTTTACTATGCAAATCCAACATGAACAAGTAAAAATACGATATTGTGTCCTTACAAGTAAAGTGCTAATAAATTTTAATTTACGTTAATAATTTTTAATTTTTTCACTTATTACCTAGTCATATATTTTAGTCCTAGACTAAATTAGTCATTTAAGTTAGTCACTTTTAGTTGAGTCACTTAATATCTAGTCATATATTTTATTTGTATACTAAATTAGTCATTTTTAGTTCGGTCACTTAAAATTGCTCAAATTTAGTAGTAATTCACTTGAAATAATTGTGGTGACTAACGTTTTTAGTCACGTAGTCACTAATACCTCATTTTGTACTAGTGGTTGATTCAACCAATCTTCCAACAACAGGGGAGAAATGGTTCAAGGGGGATAAGCTAGACATTTTGGCTTACAAGCAGTTTGTGAAACCAGTGTATCTTGACAAGTTTGCTTCCACCTTCCCCAACATTTATCTTCAAGAGCAGTATGCAGACCTTCTGAAGGTTATCCAAAGATATTTTACTTGCGAGGGTAGGTTTAGTAGAATATACCAGTAGCATCTGAGGTTACTATGGAATTTCACTGAAAGGACACCAATGAACCTCCCTTATTTCTTGCTTAAGAGTCTAAAAATAATGGCCACCAAAGTACAAATTCAAGAGGATAACCATGCTTCAAGTCTGTTCATTTCTCTTTAATCAAAATCTTAGTTAAACATGTTGTTGAAAGAAAGAAAATGCTTTGATCTGAATTTCTTGCAAGTATTGACCTCTTGCACAAACTAGGTCACCATCAATCAGGACAGATAAAGAAGAGCCAAAGCAAGAAAATCCAAAAAAATGGAGCACTCATTCAGTCATGGAAATGAAACCCATAAAGAAGGAAGGTGCAAACCTAGGTAAGTTGAGCTAGAAAACTAAATTGCAAAGCATAGACGAGGACAAGGTAGATAGAGGAACAAAAGAACATGTGACATCAATTCAACAAGCCAAACTTAAGGTCAAAATTGAAGACACAGTCCAATATGAGTTTGTAATGAGACCAAGAACGAGGCCTAGAGTTAAAAAAAACCAGGAAGAGGCAACCCCTTAAGACAAACAGACATATGTACAAGTTGATGACAAAGTGGATGAGGTCAAAGGTCTAGAAATGGTGCAATCAGATTATGAGGAGGACATAACACCACTTGAGATAGGTGTTGTGCAGTACAAAGAAGAGGACCCTAAGATAATAAATATGAGAGAGGCATTGTTTAAAAACCAGATGAGAATAAAATTTATGGAAAAACATAACAAAGACATAAAACAAACCATTAAACCAGTAGAAGACAAGACATAGTCACCTGCAACAAGTTCCAAAGGGAAGAAAAAACATGTTGCCTTTGCTGAACAAGCCAAGAATGTTGTAGCAGGGCCTAGTGAGCCAATAGTCAGGGTGTTCAATCAAAGTTAAGTATGTTCAACAAATGAAACAAATAGCTAAAGCCCCTGGTAGACCCCATTCAGTCAATGGAAAGAGTATTAGAGGTGCCTAGAGGAGCTAGAAGAAATAAAAGACCAAGTTAATCAATTTAAGAAACACAATCTGGAGTATAATAATTCCATTCAACATATTCTTGAAAATTGTGACAATTAAGTCAATAAGGCATCCAAATCTCTTGATAGGAGTAATAATTTTTCTCAATTGGGCATAGCTAGTTAGGGGACTGCAAAAATTTGTATGTTAGAAACTTTGTCCTAAATGTACAACTGAGAACTATGAGGCAAGATTTACAGAAGGCACATAGATTGTTGAAGAGATATGAGGGAGTTAATATAATACCCCCACTCATGAAAATGCCTAAATTTGATCCTAAATCCAAAGCCACACCTACTTTATCACCACCTGTTAAGCAACAGAACCTCACTACTCCAGATTCCAAGTCCAAGACTCCCAACATCAAGACTTCTAGCAGTAAAATATCAAGTAAGAGGAAAAGGAAATGATCAGGCTTTCTTTCTTACTCTCAAGTTTTGTCTTAATTTTATGTTGTGTTAATATGTTGAAGTTGATATGATCGACATATAGTGTCATCATAGGATTCAGGAGCACTGAAAGGTATTCGAAGAACAGTTACAACAATTTCTCCATGTAGGCGCTGCGCACTCGCTACGCAACCCATGCTCAGACTATCTCACAGACATAGTACAATAGCCAACTGTAAGGTTTTGAATATGCTGGGGTGGAGTACATGTGGTGTCCGTCTCACCGCATCAGCTTCTTGTCACATGTCAGTTCCGAAAGGACAAAGTTTTGGGCGTTACGCAGGCTTTTCAGCAATCAGAAAGACAACTTTTTGGTGTTTTTTCTATTTCAGTTATGTTGATCAGTTCAAAGACTTTTTAAAGTTAATTGTATTAAAATAGGTTGTTTTTACTTCAAAGGACAAAAATATTCTTTATGTTTATGTTTGGGTGAAAAGCATGTTAAAAAAACAGTTTACTATCTTTTTCCAATTTTGAATCGATCCTCTATGGGATTGTAGATGCAGTGAACTTGAACTTATTTTCATCCATGTATCTACTATATATTTTCATAAATTAAGACAAAGAAGGTTATTGTTGGTTTCTCAATTGCTAGAGGAGTTATTGCAGTTATGCTTGTGATTTCATTTCAATGATCATGCCTGAATTTTGAAGGGATTCCAGTCGATTTACGAAGATTCTTATGGTATGAATATTTTTGGAATAAGCTTTTCGCTCTCAATTTATATTTCGTTCTCTTGTCTTCTTTCTTCATATTGTTTTAAAGGTGTAGGGAAAAATTATACTTGTATTCATCTTATATGCTCATGTATGACTGTATCGAGTATATTTCAGTTGTAAATGAAATATGTATGCCTTTAAAAGTATTGTATTTTCTTCTTGATGGTCATTGATATGAAATGTAGTGATAAATGTTATTATTTCTTCTCTTTTGATAAATGTGTTGACACTCTTACCTTTTCTATACTACAATTTCGTTATTCTTTCCGAAAATTGTACTAATTAAGCCTCCATATATGAAGCTGGTTGGAAATACATCAACATGTCGCAATAGGGAGATCACTATTATTGTCAATAGTTTTTCTTAGAATCCTCTACCACCTTCATTATCAAAATCCAAATATTTCTAGAACCGGTCTCTGTATGCTATAGAGTCAAATCTTTAGTTTTCATTAGTTGAGGGAGCCCCCTCCAACTAGAAAGGCTAGTTTCCTAGCCTAGAGCGGTTTGTGGTTACCTCTATAGCCATTTCCTCAGGATGAAGGTTTTTTATGGAGTGATAACATAGTGGCACCTTTTCCAGGGATTCGAAAGTTTAAATTATCTTGGGAAGTTTCATGTCCAAAATTTACATCATAGGGTGAATTTTAAATATTCTTTTGATTGTTAGGAATTTTCATTGCATGCATCCTTGTCTAAGAAGATCTTGCTTCTAGGTGGTTCACCAAGCGGAACCCTGACCCAAATCCTCGTGTAGTGGTTTCTGAGCCTGAAAAAACTCCTTAGGAAGGAGGGAGTGGTGTTGGAAAGTCAAGCTAGTTATTGTCCTATCAAGAAATTTGTTTCCTCACCCGAAATTTCTTATGAAATCCCATTGTTTAGAATGAGGTCTTGTTCTAGTATCCCTAAAATTTTAGCAGATTCAGGCAATTTAAGTTCTTGTGTATCATCCCCATGGATTGAGTTTAGTCATAATATCATCCAGTAGTTCAGTAAACTCAAAGGTCTAGTTGACAAAGTTTAGAAAGCTGTTCAAAACATAGTCCTAGCTCAAAGAAATATCCATCTTCAATCGGTTTTCACTATTGGCTCTGTTTTGACTTCAGTTCAAAATCCTTCATCCTTAGTTTCGACTTTCATTCACCCAATTCTTCCATCCTCTATTGTTGTTGTTATACCGACTGTTAATCACCAAACTACTCAAGCAGTAGTTATGGCAGTAAGATATGCTCCTCTAGTTTTTCCTTCTTAGATCCATGATCTACCTCTCAATTATGGGTAGAGGATTCCATAGTATGATGGCATAGGAGAAATCATTGCTAAGCAGCATGTTGACAAGGTTAGTGATTTCGTGGATTTGGAGGAAGTAGACCATGATGATGTTAAAATCAAATTATTTTCTCAGAGTTTTTCCAATGATGTCAAGAAATGGTTCAGAAGTTCTCGCTCGACAGTATTTGCAAATTATTAGGAGTTAGAAGATGCTTTCCTTGCAATGTGGGTTGAAAAGAAGAACCCTTTGCATATCTTGCCTGAGTACAACAACTTGAAAAGATGGTTGAGAGAATCTGTTCAAGAATTTTCTACAAGGTTCAACAAATTGTACAATTCGATTCCTGCAGAGATTAAGCCTCCTCATGGGCTGGCCTTATTGCATTATTCAGATGCTTTTGACCCTGAAATGGATTATCAACTCAGAGAAAAAAATTTGAAAACATTGGAGGACATGCAAAATAATGCAGTTAGTGTGGAGGCTAATCTATTAGTGAAAAAGTCTAAGTTGAAGTCCGAGAAGAGAGTGATCATAAAGGCGGATCCCACAACTTCCTCAGATGATAAATTAGAAACATTGGTTAAGACAATGGAGAAGATGATGGAGAAAATCTCCCTGGCTTGTCGGACAGCAGTTTTAGACCCATATTTTTCCATAAATCATAAATCCCGGTTTTCAAAGGCAACCACAGTTGCCTAACAAACCTCGAGAGAAAAAAGGTATAGAACAATCACAACAACAAATAAGACCATGGTTCCAACAAAATTTTTCTCAATATCAAGGCGAGGGCGATGAGAAAACTCCTAAGTATCATATTTTGTTTTTTGGTGATGGGCAACAGGAGGTTTGTTTGACCAAAGAGGATCAAGCATATGAGCAGCTTGAAAATTTTGAAGCGAAAGATGAAGAACTATTGTTGTCCCAATTCCAAAATGATGCATTGATGATTGAATCCGAGGAATATATAAAGGGTTTTCAAAATGCTATAATGCAAGTGCAGGGACAATATAATTTGAGGAATAGGATTGTGGGAGGTAATGCAACAAAGAAGGATGCACCAATTACCAATGCAGCAAGGAAAGAAGTGCCCACCAATGGTGTTAAAACGATCCTCCCCAGTACAAGTTCTCAAAAGAAAGATATTCCTAGCACAAGTACCCAAATGAAAGAGCCTCCTGTAACTATTTTGCAGTTGAAGGACAACGTACCCAAAGACAAAGAAGTTGCACAAAATAAACATGTTGTTCACAAGGAGACTGAAAAGGTAACAAGTCTCTTTAATCTCGAAGTTGAAGATTTCTATTCCTCTTTGTGAATTAGTGAGAAATGATCAATATAGGTTTCAAATTTTAAAGGCAATTAAAGTAGATAAAACCTCTAATATAGTTAATATAGTGGATGATCATCCAGCTATCATCTTTGGGCCAAAAATTGAGGTTAAAATATAGGATGGTGATGTTCCTTCCTTTTATGTTAGTTTGAATGTACATGAACAAATCCTACACAATGTTATTCTGGACTCTGGGCATCACATAATTTAATGCCAAAGGTAATTATGGAGAGGTTGGGATTAGACATTACACGACCATACAATGACCTTTACTGATTTGATTCCAGCAAGGTGAAATGTCTGGGCTTAATTAAAGATCTAGCAATATCCTTGACTTAGATTCCTTCTAAATGCATGGTGGTTGACATACCTCCTAGGTATGGTATGTTGTTGTCTAGATCCTGGATGGAAAAACTAAATGGAGCATTACAAACGGACATGTCATACATTGCAATTCCATTTTTTTGAGGACAAATGAGAAGGTTATACAGAGAGCCTCTCATGCAGTATATGATCAACAGTAAGGACAAGCCTACTAATCATCCAATTTATGTTGTCCATTTTGATGTAGATTCATTTTTTTCATTTAATTCAAGTTGTCTCGTTGATGAAGGTCTTGTTTCAAAAATTGAAGAAGAGGTGGACAATACTTAGGGAAAAGAAATTTTACATGAGGATTCAAGGCAGGAAAACCAAAGTAAATTGGATGTCAAAAATAAGGAATAAATAGAAATGGAGTCAGATGTTTTGAGTAAGGATAAATAGACATCTGCAAAGCAAATTTTTGAAGCAGACAACCTTAGAAAAGAAGGGTAGGACAACAATGAAAAGGAGAGACAGATTAGCCAGACTACCCTAAAAAAATCTTCAAATTTCAAAGCCGTAGTAGATGGCAAAGCAAGGAAGAAACATCAAGTTTGGACCGTGCATTTTGATGGGGAAACAAGTAGAGAAGGAGCTGGAGCGGGGGTGTGGATTATTAGTCCATAAATTGGTAAGTCAAAGTTGTGTTCATATAAACTAGAGTTTGATTGTACCAACAATATGGTGGGATACAAAGCTTTGATTTTGGGTTTGAGGAATTTAAAAAAATTAGGGGCTAAAAGAATTGTTGTTTTTGGTGATTCTAAGTTGGTGGTTATTCAAGTTAAAGGTGAATATTAGACCAAGCATTCCCGCATGTGAGCCTATCAGAATGTTGTACTTGATTATTTGCATAATTTTGTTGAATACAGTTTTTCAATGGTTCCGAGGAAAGAAAATGTTGTTGCAGATGCATTGGAAAGTACAGGGTAGAGGCGGTACATAGACCCATTGTTCCTGATAACAATGGTCATTGACATATTTGAGAATGACAAGCAGGTAGAAAATTTATTGCTAATTAAAGAAGAGTTTGCTAGAATGAGATGGTAAAGGGACAGCGAGTGGGAAGATGCAGATAAGGAAAGTTTCATAAATCATATGAAGGAGGAATTGTATAAGAAAGGCTATGAGTTAAAGATATTGCAGCTTAAGGACAACATCCTTCCAAGAGGTCTAGTACCTTTGGAACAATTGTTTGACCAAAATGATGTGGCAAAAAGACTGAAATTAGCACCAGTTGGAGAAGGTACTGAAGATTGCAATTTAGGTACAACAGAACACCCAAAGATGATAAAGTTGTCTAAAACCTTGAGCCTTAACGTGAAAAGAAGATATATGGGATTGTTTACTGAGATATCTGATGCTTTTGCTTGGGGGTACGAAGACTTTAAGGTATATGACAAAGAGATCATTCATCATATAATACCAATAAAAAAGGATCAAAAGCCATTCAAGCAGAAGTTGCGAAGGACCAATCCGGTATTGCTACCCTTAATTTAAAAGGAATTAAGGATACTTTTTGATGCTGGTATTATAATTCCCCTCTGTCTTTCAGATTGGTTGTCCAATTTGGTACCATTCAGAAAGAAAATGGGTGAAATGAGACTGTCTGTAGATTTCAGGAACTTAAATAGGGTGTCCCACAAGGACAACTATCCACTGCCAAAAATGGACCATGTTCTCTAGAAAGTAGTGGGTACCAGAAGAATTTCACTGCTGGATGGATTCTCTAGGTATAACCAGATTTTGGTTCACCTAGAGGACCAAGATAAAACCACCTTTACAACTTCTTGGGGTAATTTCAAGTATGCTAAGATGCCATTTGGTTTGATGAATGTGGGGAAAACATTTCAGCAGGTGTGGACATAGCATTTGTAGAAGAAAAAGATAATTTTCTTGTCATATACTTGTTTACTCACAGTTTGATGAGGAACATTTACATCACCTAAGAGCAGTTTTAGAAAAGTCAGGAAACATGGCATCTCATTAAATCCCAAAAAGTCCTTGTTTGGCCTGGAGGAAGGCAAACTGTTGGGTCATATTATTTCAAAAGATGGCATAAAAATAGACCCTAACAGAATTGCAGCAATTTAGAAAATGGATGCTCTTAGGAGTAAGAACGAAATTCAGTCTTTTTTGGGTAGGATTAATTTTTTGAGAAGGGTTATTCCAAATTTGGCTGAGATTTCTACGAAAATAATAGACATGTTGAAGTAGGACAATGAGGTGAAATGGAATGAAGATAGTAAGAAACCATTTAGTGAAGTTAAAGCAGCCTTGTCCCGTGCTCCTACCTTGGCCATCCCAAGTTATACAAGGGAGTTCATAATGTTTTCTTTTTCATTTGAACACAATATTGATGTGGTTCTTTTGCAGAAAAATAAGCAGGGAGTCAAACAACCTATTGCATTTTTCAGCAGGGTGCTCAGAGATGTTGTGCTCAAGTATGACATAATGGAAAAACAAGCATTTTGGTGCACATTTTACATTCTCATGTTGTGGCTTATGTACCCAGTGTTGCAGTTAAAAAATATTTTGACTCAAGGTGACCCAGATGGAAGGAGGGGCAAGTGGATCACAACAATTCTTGAATATGACATAGAAATTAAGCCGAAAAAGTTGATTAAAGGTCAAGGTTTGGCTCAGATGATGGCAGAATCAAATTTGCAGTCCCTTCAAATTAATTTTCTCATTGTCCTAACAAAGGAAGAAATCTCAAATGTTGTTCAACAAGTGCTAGAGAAATTCGTTGCTTCACCATGGTATGCAGATATCCTATATGTTTTACAACATTTGCAAGCATTGTCAGACTGGCCCAAAACTAAAGCCCGATTTTTAAAATTAAAAGCAGTGAATTTTTGTATTATTGACCAATTCTTATACTGAAAAGATCCTGGTGGGATGTTGCTTAATTATTTACTGGAGGATGAGGCTCAAACAACATTAGAAGAAATTCATAAGGGGGATTGTGGTGGTCACTTATATTGGAAAACTACAGCGAATAAGATTCTCAGATCTGGCCTTTATTGCCCTAGTTTATTTGCTGATGTTTATAAGAAGGTGGCCAGTTGTAAGGAATGTCAGATGTTCAAGGGTATAAAGAAGTTACTTCCCCTACCTCTAAAGCCTATAGCAGTCGAGTCACCATTTCAACAATTAGGACTTGATTTCATTGGAGAGATTTATCCTTCCTCGTTCGAGCAGCATAAATGGATTTTAATAGGAACATCTTATTTTACAAAATGGATTGAAGTAGTCCCTGCTAGGCAGGCCACAGATGCAACTATCATTCAATTTCTGGAAAACAATATTCTATCCCATTTTGGTTGTTAGTAAAAGATTATCACGGACAACGCCGCTGCATTCAAGTCAAAAAGGATGATTAAATTCTGCTATAAATATAACATCAATTTGGGTCATTCCACAGTCTTTTACCCTCAGGGAAATGGTTTGGCAGAGTCATCCAACAAGAGTCTGGTCAACATTATTAGAAAGTTGTTGTAAGAGAATAAAAGGAATTGGCACAAAAAAATGATCGCACTATGGGTAGATCATGTGAGTACTAAAAGATCCATAGACATGTCTCCATTTGAGTTGGTGTATGGAACAAAAGCTCTTTTTCCTTCATCTCTCGGAATGTCGATCCTGACATTGTTACAAGAAGCAGAAATAGAGCTCAATGACATGCAATGGAGAATTGGCCAAATGATCTAGCTCCAATAGTCAAGGGAAGAGGTATTCAGGAACACATAGTTGTTACAATACCGGATAAAGAAGATCTATGATAAAAGAACAAAGGCGACATATTTTCAGATTGGAGATTTGGTGTTGAAATGGGATGCTCTGAATGAAGATAAGGGCAAGCATGGGAAATTTGAGAACTTATGGAAGGGGCCTTTTAAAATTGCTGCATTTAGAGGGCGGAATGCATATTTACTTGAAGATTTGTCAGATCAGCCAGTTGGAGCGGGGCATGTGAATGGCACACTACCCAAACATTTCGTCACTTAAGTTGGATTTTGAAGGATCATTTCATTGTCTATACCATTTTAATTTTGAATTATGCAAGTGTGGGTAGTTATAGTTAAGATTTGAAGCCTGAAGTGAAGGCCATGAGATCTTAACTGGTCACTACCATAAATAATTCAGTTTGTTAGTCATTTTTTTTTATAATTTACAGTGAGTGTAGTTAGTAAGTTTTCCTGATTTAGAGTCTGTATATCAGTTTTTATATGTTATGACTGTATTGCCCAATGGGAAGGCTACTAGTCTACGGTGTCGTTCTTGGCACCTCACAGGGAGGTTGGAATCCCCAATGGAGCTCATGTTAGAGTAGGCTAGTTTGTCAGTTGAAAGGTACCTTCGAGTTAATTATTTGTTGTTTTAAAGAAGGTCAAAATCATAAATTTTCTCACTGTCATGTTTTGGCATGTCACTACTCAAAAAGGTCATCGTTAATCAGGTTATCACTTTGGTCATCAAGGTCAGTCATTGGGAAGGAGCATCTATTGTTTGGGAATGTTTTGTAACAAATTGTTGAGTCTAAGTATTAGGTGATGATAGGTCAGTAATATGGTCTAAGTGTCAGCTATTGAGGAAAGGTTCTCGAAAATATCCTAATCATTAATGTTTTGACCTATACTTTTGCTAAACATTATATTAATCCCTCTACCTATCTCCTTTTTCCCTCATTTCATTCCTTCCCCTCATTCCCTAATGTTTACATTACTCCTATCAATTATTTTAGGCCTAAACCCTTATCCTTATTTTCATCTAACTACATTTCCCTATGCCTAAACTATCTCCTCTCCTAAACATCATTACTCACCATGATTGACCCATCGTCCTTTTTCACCCCCCTCAAACTTTGGGTACCAAAGTTATTATATCTAAATCCTCCGCCACCCTACAACATTTGAACAACGTTATTCCAAGCATGTGAAATTTCATAAGGAACGCGAGTTTCACGTCAATATTCTTACATCAACAGAATAATTTCAAACCATTGTAAAGATCACCAATTTCCTGTATGATTGCTCGCAATTGATGGACTCGTCTCTCATGGAGAGAATGAGATGAGTGGTTTTATTCCAAAGATAAGGTTGCAAAGGAGTTCAAAAAGTGCAAAGAAACTCAAGATTCATAGGGAGGTTTACAGATTGCAGAACAGTTTGAGCATGGCGCGACATTTTTCTGCACAAAGAAGGGTTGCCTCTCAAGCTAGTCTTCAACACAATTTTAACACGGAGATTGGAGAGGTAGGGAGTTATTCAACCTTCCTGTAAATTATCTTTGCTAATTCTCCTAGTCATTGTTCTAAAATCGTGTCTGTCCTTGTTAAAATCATGTGCTACGCACACTCTGTTCTATTTGACAAATACAGTTTAGACTTTAAGTGCGTTGTCTCATTGCTGTAAACTTAAAATTTGGATGATGAATGTTTCTTGAAGAGTTTAATGTTATATGTATTTTAAATTTTCAAATCATCCTACTTGTATTCCACCACATAGATTGTGTTGTCACCATCCTGTTGTTACAACTGCTTAAGTAAAGTTGTGCTGTCACTCAAGCCTATTTTCATTCCTTTGGGTTTGCACACGTAGCCATAACCTAAAAATCAAAATCAATTAGCTAGGTGTTGAGATAGGATGGCCCCTGCTATTAGAAAAAAGGGAGGAGACCTTGTACGCACCGAACACAACACTTTGAGCCTACTCAATTCATCCCTTGCCATTAGAGTGGCTTTTGAGAACACAGGGTGCATCCCTTTCTGCCAGAAGATTCAGAAAGTAGGTCACAATGCCAAACTAGCTAGCTTATTTTCCCTTAATTTTCAAGACAGTGGAGTGAGACTAGGAGACCTGGAGGTTATATTGACTGAGAAGTTTATAGCGATTCAACCAATCTTCCAACAGTAGGGCAGAAATGGTTGAAGGGGGATGAGCTAGACATTTTGGCTTACAAGTAGTTTGTGAAACCAGAGTATCTTGATAAGTTTGCTTCCACTTTCCCCAACATTTATCTTGAAGAGCAGTGTGTAGACCTTCTAAAGATTATCCAAAGATATTTTACTTGCGAGGGTAGGTTCAGTAGAATATACCAGTATCATCTTAGGTTACTATGGCATTTCATTGGAAGCAAGCCAATGAACCTCCCTTATTTCTTTCTTAAGAGTCTAGAAAGAATGGCCACCAAAGTACAAATTCAAAAAGATAACCATGCTTCAAACCTGTTCCATTTCTCTTTAATGAAAATCTTAGTTAAGCATGTTGTTGAAAGAAAGAAAATGCTTTGGTTTGATTTTATTGCAAGTATTGACCTCTCGCCACAAACTGGGTCATCATCTATCAAGATAGATAAAGAAGATCCCAAGCAAGAAAATCCAAAAAAGGAGAGAACTCATTCAGTCATGGAAATGAAACCATAAAGAAAGAAGGTGCCAAGCCAAGAAAGAAACTTGCAGGCAAGTTGAGTAAGAAAACTAAATTGCAAAGCATATAAGATGACAAGACAGACAAAGGAACAGAAGAACGGGTGACATCAGCTCAATAAGCAAAACTTATAGTCAAAATTGAAGACACAATCCAAGACAAGTTTGTAATGAGACCAAGAACAAGGTCTAGAGTTAAAAACCCAGGACAAGGCAGGCCCTCAAGAAATTGTCGAAATCCCTAAAGATAAGTAGACAGATGTACTGGTTGATGACAAAGTGGATGAGGTTAAGGGTCTGTAAATGGCGCAATCAGATTATGAGGAGGAAATAGCACCACTTGAGATAGGCGTTGTGCAGTACAAAAAGAGGACCCTAAGATAATAAAGATGAGAGAGGCATTAATTAAAAACAAGATGAGAATAAAATTTATAGAGAAACAAAATAGAGACATAAAATAGACCATTAAACTAGTAGAAGACTAGAGAGAGTCACCTGCAACAAGTGCCAAAGGGAAGAAAAAACATGTTGCCTTTGCTGGACAAGCCAAGAATGCTATAGTGGGGCATAGTGAGCCAGTAGTCAGGGTGTTCAAAGCAAAGTTTAAGTATGTGAAACAAATGAAACAAATAGCTAAAGACCCTGGCAGACCCCCATTCAATCAATGGAAAGAGTATCAGATATGTCTGGAGGAGTTAGAAGAAAGCAAAGACCGGGTCAATCAATTCAAGCAACAAAATCTAGAGTATAAGAATTCCATTCAACATATTCTTGAAAATTATGACCATGAATTCAAAGAGGCATCCAAAGCTCTTGACAAGAGTAAATTTTTTTTCAAGTGTTCACAACCAGTTAGGAGACAATGCAAAAAAATTGTGTGTTCGAAACTTGGTCCTGAATGCACAACTGAGAACTAGGAGGCAAGATTTAGAGGAGACACATAGATTGTTGAAGAGATATAAGGGAGTTGCTGAAATACCTCTGCTCATGAAAATGCCTAAATTTGATCCTAAATCCAAAGTGAAACCTACTTTATCACCGTCTGTAAAGCAACAAGACCTCACTACTCCAGATTCCAAGTCCAAGGCTCCGAGCATCAAGGTTTCTAACAGTAAAATATCAAGTAAGAGGAAAAGGAAATGGTCAAGCTTTCTTTCTTACTCTCAGCTTTGTCTTAATTTTATGATGTGTTAATATGTTGAAGTTGAGATGATCAACATATAGTGTCAAGATAACATTTAGGAGCAATGAAATGTATTCAAAGAACAATTGCAACAATTTTTCCACGTAGGCGTTGCGCACTTGATACGCAGCCCATGCTCTGACTATCTCACAGACATAGTACGATGGCCATCTATCATGTTTTGAAGATGTTGGCGTAGAGTACATGTGGTTTCCAAATCACCGCCTCATCTGCTTTCCATGTTTCAGTTCTGAAAGGATAAAGTTTTGGGCATTGTGCACCTGCTGCACAGGCTTCAGCAATTAGAAAGGCATATTTTTGGTTTTTTTCTATTTCAGTCACGTTGATCAGTCCGAAGAATTTTTTAAGTTAATTTGTATTAAAATAGGTTGTTTTTTCTTTCAAAGGACAAAAATATGCTTGATGTTCTATGTTTGGGTGAAAAGCATGTAAAAAACAACAGTCTGCTGTGTTTTTCCAGTTTTGAGTTGATCCTCTTTGGGATCGTAGATGTAGTGAACTTGAACTTATTTTCATCCATGTATCTACTATATATTTGGATAAATGAAGAGAAAGAAGGTTGTTGTTGGTTTCTCAATTTCTAGAGGAGTTATTGAAGTTATGCCTGTGATTTGGTTTTAATGACCATGCTTGAATGTTGAAGGGGTTCCAATCGATTTATGGAGATCCTTATGGTATGAATAATTTTGGAATAAATTTTTCTCTCTCATTATATATGACATTCTCTTTTCTGCTTTCTTCATATTGTTTTAAAGGTGTAGGGGACAATTATTCTTGAATACATCTTATATGCTCATGTGTGACTGAACGAAGTATATTTCAGCTGCAAATGAAATATGTATGCCTTTAAAAGTATTGTATTTTCTTCTTGATGGTCATTGATCTGAGCTGCAGTGATAAATGTTATTATTTTTATTCTCTTTTGATAAATGTCTTGACACTCTTACCTTTTCTATACTACAATTTCGTTATTCATTCCAAAAACTGTACTAATTAAGCCTCCATATATGAAGCTAGTTGGAAATACATCAGCATGTCACAATAGGGATATCACTATTAATGTCAATAGTTTTTCTTAGAATCCTCTACCACCTTCATTAACAAAATCCAAATATTTCCAGAACTGGTCTCTATATGCTATAGAGTCAAATCTATAGTTTTCATTAGTTAAGGGAGTCTCCTCTCACTAGAAAGGCCAGTTTCCTAGCCCATAGAGGTTTGTGGTTACCTTTGTAGCCCTTTCCTGAGCCTGAAGGATTTTTATGGAGTGATAATACACCATATGAAATGTGGAAAGCCTTGATCGACTTATTTCAGAAGAACAGTGACCATAGGAAGTTGGCATTGAAGGACAAGCTTCAGAAGATCAAGATGGAGAAGGTCAGCAGAATACCATAATACTTGAGTAGGTTCACCCAATGTCAGGATGAGCTTGGGAGTGTCATTATTACAGTTTTTGAAGATGATCTGGTCAGCCTAACACTTCTAGGCATTTCCAAGAGCTAGCACAACTACTAGGATTTGGTAAATGGGAGGGAGAATCTACCAAAGTGGGAGTGTTTGTGGTCTGACTTCGTGCAAGAAGAGATAAGGAAAAGAACCAGAGATGGAACCTCATCCAAGCATGATGATGAGGAGAATTGCGCCTTAGCTAGAAAGGCAAAGAAAGAGAAAGGAAATAAATTCCAATCCAAAGGAGACTCCAGTCAAGGTAGTTGGAAGAAGGACATGTCGAAGATTAAATGTTTTCACTATCATGAGTTGGACACTATGCCGCAAATTGTTCACACAAGAAGGTAGACAAGTAGCCCTCAGGAGGAGTGGAGAGTGAAGCTCTTGCTTCATAATTCAAGTTGGATTTTACCCTCATTGCATGCATGGTGACATCAGTGATGGGTAGTGTGTGGTATCTGGATAGTAGAGCCTCATTCCATATGACCGACAACAAATAATTTTTTGGTGAATTGGAGGAGAAGGACCTCCAATTGCAAATCGAAATAGGAGATGATGGAAAGTATAATGCGATCAAAATTGGTACTGTTACTTTTGAGAGGGAGACTGGTTCTCCTGTCACATTAAAAGATTTGATGTATGTTTTGGATCTGAAGAAGAATTTAGTTTCAGTTGCTATGTTGGAGGACCATGGCTACGATGTGATATTTAGGAAAGGAAAGCCTTTCCTTTGTCACATAACCAAGGGACAAGTGAAGTGGATCGATGTTTGGGTGAAGAACCTCTACAAATTGGATGTAGAAGATTGTGCAACATTGAGCACAAAATTAGAGAATGTGTAGAGCATAGACATCAGTGAATTATGGCATAGAAGATTAGGTAACTTGCACCACAAAGCCTTGAAGATCATGCGACAGATTTCTACAGGACTTTCCAAGGGTGTGCCAGAGCAGAGAGATACATGAAAAGGGCGTACATTGGGGAAGTACACCAAATCTACCTTTCATAACAAGGATAGTTGAGTGCAAGCGATCCTTGGAAGAGTTCAGTCATATGTGTGTGGATCGTTCTCAACACCCTCCATGACTAAGCACAAGTATTATGTAATATTTTTAGATGATTAGTCACGTAAGTGTTGTATTTTATCCATGCAGAAGAAAGATCATACGTTCTCTAAATTTTGTGAATTTAAAGCACTTGTTGAGAAATACACTGATAGGAAAGTGAAGCCTCTCAAGAGTGATAACTGTGGATAACATGTGTCGAATGACTTCAAGAAATTTTATGCATCAGATTACATTCAATGAAATTTAATAGCAACCCATAAACCATAACAGAATGGGGTGGTTGAAAGGAAGAATAGAAGTATTGTGGGAGCTGCAAGGGTGATGTTACATGATCAAGGCCTATCATTGCACTTATGGGCTGAAGCATGCAACACAATTGTATATGTGCAGAATAGGAGTCCTCATCGGATTCTCAGGATGAGTACATTAGAAGAATTTTTTTCAGATAAGAAACTAGATGTGGCACAGTTCAAGATCTTTGGTTCATCAGTTTACTGTCATGTTACCAAGGATACAAGGAAAAATCTATAGCCAACAACTAAGTTGGGAATATTTGTGCGGTACATTGATACACCTCACAACTATCGGGTGTACCTGCCATCTCACAGGATGATAGTGGAGATGTGAATTTTGATGAAGAGAAGTCCATGAGATGTTCCCTTGAGAGGGAGCTTCAGTTACATGCAGATGAGGAGCTTTTAGCTCCAAAGGAAGAACCTTAGGATGATGTGGAGCAGCCACATGCAAAGGAGCAGAGAGTGGAAGCGCCCACTCATGCAAAGACTTCTGGAGAAGGAAGGAATTGCACCAGAGAAGCTAATAGATTGATGCATGATGCTAGAGAGAATGTCGGAGCATCCACATCACAACGCAGGAAGAGGAGGTCACCAGATCGGTAAATTGGCTACATGGATTTGATGAGTGAGAGTGTAGAGATTGAGCCATCCTCATTCAAGGAAGCAGTGCAATAACTAGTATGGGTTAATATCGTGGTACAAGAGTATGACTCCACTATCAAAAGTTGTGTTTGGGAAGTGGTCCCAAGAGCAACAGACAAGTCAACGGTAAGTTCTAGATGGCTTTTCAAGGTAAAACAAGCAACATATGGGAGTGTCGAGAAACACAAGACCATATTTGTGGTCAGAGTGTTCTCTCAAATGGAGAGAATTGATTACGAGGATACCTTTTCTCTAGTATCAAGGTACTCTTCAATCAAATCTATTCTAGCACTTTCAGCCACATGGGATGGAAGATACATTAGAGGGATCTACATACAATCTTCCTCAAAAGAGTGGTTGAGGAAGAGATGTACATTTATCAACTGGAAGGATTTGAGACCTTCAACAGAGAGTTGCATGTGTGCAAACTCAAGTGAGTGTTGTATGGATTGAAGCAAGCACCCCATGCTCCGTACACCAGGATCAAAAACTATTTCACTAGTTTGGGCTTTACCAAAAGTGAAGCAGATGAAAACCTTTACCATATTGTGGTTGAAGGTAAATTATTGATTATAGTATTATATGTCGATGACTTAATTATGACAGGTGATGAGACGCTGGTAAAATATTACAAGAGAAGTTGAGATGAAGGACATGGGGCTCATGCATTATTTCCTTGGTATGGAAGTATGGAAAGGGGATGAGGAATTGTTTGTCTCTTAGGGAAAGTATGCCAATGAGATACTGAAGAAGTTCCACATGGAGAGCAACAAACCCATGGAGACTCCTCTAGCAGGGATTTGGAGGAAGGAAGATGCTACTTCATGTGAAGTAATGGAGGATACTCTTTACAGGAAGCTTGTGGGTTCACTTATGTATTTGGTGAACACACGACTAGACATATGTTTTGTAGTTAACCAACTTAGTCAAGTAATGGTTAATCCAACCAAACTTTATTGGAAGGAAGCTAAACATGTCTTGAGATACCTTAGAGGCACCACTCAGTTTGGTCTTTGGTACATACAAATAGAGGGAGTGAAGCTACAAGGATTCACAGATGCAGATTGGGCAGGGATTCCATCAGATAGGAAGAGCACATCAGGGGGAATCTTCAGTATTGGGTCAACAAAAATCTCTTGGTACAACAAAAAGGAAAGATCAGTTGCACTCAGTTTGGAAAAAAAAAAAAGGTTCATGGTTGCTAGTTAAGCAACTTGTGAAGCTATCTAGATTAGGAAGATCATTCTTGGGCTAATAAGTCAACGGATAGATCCTACAGTGATTTACTGTGACAACTAGAGTTGTATCAAACTCTCTCGAAATCAAAATTTTCATGATCGGTCCAAGCATATCGACATTTGGTATCATCGTCTATGATATTGTGTGCAGAGGAGAATCATGTTGTTGGAGTACATTCCTACAAATGAACATGATGCAAACATATTGACTAAGGCACTGTTAAGAGGTAAATTCAAGTTTCATAGAGGCAGGATTGGGGTATCTAATAATCCCTTTCTTGTTGAGAGGGAGCGTTGAAAATGCAACAAGAAAATCCTGGTTTAATTTTGTCCTTGAATTAAATTAGGAATAAAATTGTAATTCCACATCACAAGACAACTTGTACAAGTTAACTAAGTTAATTTGACTTAGTTGGCTTAGTTAATTCGATTTGAGGGTCTAACTTAAGTCATGTAGAGTGCCTCCTACTTTATAGGAGCCCTGATTGAGTTTATTTTGAGTTGTAATTAATTAATTCCGTTTAATTGAGTTAAAGTTAGTTAAACTAGTTCCAACTAATGAAGGAACTGTTGAAAATGCAACAAGATGATGGATCTTAGTGAAAAGAAGTCGCCTTCACTAAGTGGGCCCGCAGGCTATTTTTGGCGCAAAGTCTATTTTTAGACATATGGATCATGGTCTATGAGTTGCAGGATGCTATTTATGGATGATTGGCCATGTTGGTAAAAATATATGGACCTCTATTTTTAGACATATGGGCAGAGTCTATTTTAGACTGCCAGTCTAAAAATAGAACAGTCGAATATTATTAGCTCTTAATAATATTTGGACTATAAACATTATCTTATCCTCTTGCAGCACTTCAGTTCGAGCTACGGATGTGGCACATGCAATTTCCAGAAGGAAATACGCTTTTCCTATGGGTTAGTTGAGCTATTGCATGATGGACTTCAGTTAGAACTCAAGTGATTGAGTTTGGTGGAGTTGA